>PVIU01006109.1:0-105001 GCA_004026605.1 Ondatra zibethicus | reverse complement strand
AAAATAAAATTTAAAATAGATTAATTTTTGGACTTATTGTTCTCCATTCAGCTTGTCTGGTATAAAATTACCCTTGTGATTTTCACATCATAGCTTTATAACCTACTGATCATTATTATTTTGATTTATTACTTCAACAGGAAATACCCGGTGGCATTCCAATTTATTCTTTCTTAATTATTCGTTGATGGGTTTTTTTAATAAACAATAACTTTCCATGAACAATGATTTGATTACCTCCAGATGCCATTGATGTGATAGTGTATGACTTTCCTTTTTTTATCATTATCAAAAAAATTTAAAGGTGTAACAGTTCAGCAGTGGAGATTTATGAAATGTTCTGGGGAACAGGAGGGGAAGAAGAGGGGATGGGAGGGGAAGGGGAGGGGAAACCAAGCCAGGAAGAACATTATGGAAGGAAGGAGCCTCAGATCCATGCTTGAGGTATTCAAAGATCATCAGCCTTTATTGCAATGTGAATAGCTATGTCCTAATAAAACACCAGTTTAATACAACACAAGTCAGAGCAAACCAAAACCAAACAAAAACAGAGCTGTGCTCAAATTCCCAAGGGCTCCACATCCCTCCAGATCACAGCAACTTTCTCATGCCAATCATTCATCAAGAGCTATGGGCAGGATGTTCCTATGCTTCTCTCAGTTTCTGATGATGCATGCTTATCTTTTTAAAGATAGAATTTCTATATCTGTGTTCTAGGTTATAAATATTCAGATGTTTCATTAATGCAAGGAAAATGGGTATTGAACAATTAAGCTTGGGAGGAAACGGAAGTCACACAAGCAACACAGTGAAAGGATTCAAATCACAGTGTCATATCTGATGCCATTGAGAGGTGGCTGTCTTCCACAGATACCAAGGTTTTGGATTTTTGTATATATTCTGAGCTGTGCCTGTCTCTCTCTCCTACTGCTGGGTGGCAGAGTACTGTCTCCACACATGCTCCTTCCACTAAGTGTAACTCGTCCCATCACCAAAATCATTCTTAATCAGTTTGTGATTTCAGTACTTTAGCTATTTGCGTTTGTTTTCTCTGCTTCCATGTGGCGCCCTCTGTTCAGCTACAGCTGCAGAAAGTCAACACACGCCATTGAGAATGGCAGGAGACTGAAGCGACAGGGAGAAAAGAACTCCTCCAACAGTAAAATTCTATTGAGAAGAATCGATAGTTTCTTTTCTGGTTAGAAACAATAAGGTTATAAGTTTGATATTTTTCCCCCAACACACACAGTATTGATGGGTTCCATTAAAGCCCATGGGGAATTTGATTTTTAAGGGAATTGTTCTTTTCATGTATGCTGAGCAGATTGATTTAGGAAGCCCTTATTCATGCCAGTTGAAAGCCAGTGTGGAAGCTGTGTCCTTCAAACAGGTAATACACTAAAGTTGAGAAGAGACTGTCAAAACCATAAGCAAAAATAATATTTTACTACATATTGAGTACATTTAGCTTCATTCCAAAAATAATGTCCTCAAGGGGCTGCGGCAATGGTTCAGTATTTCAGGACACATTACTACTCTTACAAAGGACCAGAATTTGGTTCCCAGCACCTATCTCGGACAGCTCACAACTGCCTGTAATACCAGTTCCAAGTGAATCCACAGCCTCTGGCCTCTATGGGCACCTACACACATTTGGCATTCACACACACACATGCATGCACACATACACTCACACACACACATAAATAAAATAAATCAAAGTCAAATAAATTTTAGAAGTGTCCTCATTTTGTACCTAGATTAAACCATGAAGAAGTGAAATACCACAATGTCAATCAGCACATCTGTCCATAAATGGCTTTGCACATTCTCAGGGCCTTCTCAGGTCAGATCCTGGCAACACCGAGAACAGCATTTGGTCCGCAGACATTGCCTGCTCCCATCTTAATAATGACCACTTTAGGCATGGAACATATAATTAAGTCCCTGGCATGGGGCAACTCAGTGAAGGAAATTGCTAAGTAACCAGTCTGCAACCTACTTAATTAGCATAAACAAAAAAAGCATCACTCCGAAGGGCCTTCCTGGGGCACCAGAGCGCCCCTTTTCATTTGCAGCACTTCGTGAGTGGTTTTGTAAAGAGGAAGAGATAATGAAGATTATTACACTGCTGCCCTGCTAGCTGCACTTAGCCTTGGGATTGGAAAGAATGAGACATTAGCAGATCACGTTAGCCTTTTTATCATATGAATTCTGAAAGTCATCGGTTGTTAAGTAGATTTGATTCGAGATATGAGACCCATTCTGGGGGTACTTAATCATAAGAAGCCACTTGTCCACCTTTTGCTCTGCAAAGCTAGTGATGGTACTTGGGATAAAGAGTTTCTGACTTGAATCCATAAAGCAAATTCTTGAAGCTTATTTTTACCTTAAAGAACATTTTGAAAACATGGATGAAACTTAGTTTACATTTTGGGTAACACCTACTGTGTGCCTGTTGTGAGTGTGCATAGCAGGTGATACCTTTCATGAAGCTTATATTCTCCCTAGAGCTACAAAGACAGAATTACCAGTGGTGATCAGATAATAGTGATTAATGTGTGGGGACGGGCCTTTAAAAGATGAAAGGATTTTACACGGAATTGAAGCAAGCTGATTTACTCCATTTTAATGACACTTCTAGCTTATCAGTAGAGAAATAACTACAGGAGAATGAGTGACAAAGGAGGAAAGCATTTGAAAGGTCACCTGGTCACCTAAGCAAGAGATGTTAGGAGATATGTGCTTGTGAGCCTAGTGACGCTAGAGAAAAGAGGAATGAAGGGGACCTGGGATGCATGGGATGCCTGGAATGCATGGTGGGCAGAATCAACACATCGTAGGAAGGCAGTCGTTGGAATAAAGATCATGTTTCTAAAAACAGAAAACAGTCAAACAGTACCACTGAGCACAATGAAAATTTAAAATTGTAGCTCTGTAAGCAAATAAAATTTTTATTTTTAGTTTTGTACCTTCTCTTTCACTAAGATAATGTATATTACCACATGCCTGCCTACTGGATACAGAGGCCAGAAGAGGGTCTCAGAGCCCTTGGGACTGGAGTTACATGCAATTATCAGCTTCCATATGGGTACTAAAAATCATAAACAAGTCTTCAAGTCTTCTGAAAGTGCTCATAACTGGTCAACTATCACCCCAGTCCAGCAACTGATCTTTTTAAAGAACATCACAGTGACCTACACCCTTCTTTATTGAGTAAATACACACTAAAACAATGACCCTAATGAAACTACAAATACAAACATACATGACGGTCTGGAAGGAACACAGAGTCCTCTGGAAGTATAGAGGACACTAGTCTGCCAGAGGGGTTGATGCTGGGGTCGTTGTAGAAAAAACTCTTAGTTCCAAATTGTAATAGTTAAATAGAATGAGACACGTAATATATGCTTGTCTATGACAGAAAAGAGCAGAATGTGGGAGAGTGGAAGAAAGGTTGCAGTGAGGACGAATAGTTGGATGCAAGCATGTAAAGGGGAAGATTGAAACATCCCAATAGAAAAGTTGAGAGCTGCTAATGCCCTGTGTTTAATACAGTATGGATCCCAGCAATCAAAGCCATCAGCTACAGCGAATTAGAGACAGGAAGTAGTATCAGGGCCTCAGAAGACAAATCCTTTATGTATAGTGCTGGAAATTTATCCTATATCCCTTGCATGTGTTGCAAGTAGCAGAATTCTGTAGACAGAATTCAACTCTTATTTTGCCAAACATCACTGAGTTGTTGCATTATCACATATTTGTTTCATAATAAAATAATAATACCAGGGGCACGAGTGAGCGCTAATGTATGCTGGACTTCACAGAGCACTGTTTAAGACTTTATTCTATGAAAACATCAAGTGTCCTAAGTATGAGAAGGTGACTCTGGGCTGAGTGGGTAGCAGGGCTTGGAATAGACAAGAACTGGGCATGCCCATCCTTTTTATATTCCTGCAGTATTTTATCATCCACAAAGTTAAAACTTAAAACCACAAAAGTAAAGTTCCAAACAAATCACAGACAAATTGAGGCTCTCCGTAAAGGTATGACTTTACATTGAGCAACATCCTTAGTTATCTCCCACCGCATGTAGCTTGTGAGATGTGGTTTCAGAAGGGCAGCAGATGGCAGCTGACTTCAGGGTGTTAGCCCACCAGGAGTTGAATCTCTGATAGGCAAGGTCCCAAGACCACAAACTCCAAAATGTCTTTTGTTTCTACTGAGCCTTCACATGCTTGCTGCTGCCAACTTTCTCTGGTATCTGGTGTTGTATGAATGGATGTGGGGAGATCCCAATTGCCTGTACTGTAGTGTGTTTATCTTGTGGAAACATTCTACTGGGCATTTTTTACCTGTGGATTATTATAAAGATGATTTCTTCTTAAGCTTTACTATCAAATTGATAATAATAATAATGTTAATTTAGAGTTTTGATGATAAAAAGTAAAATAAGGAAATGTCACACAGATAGAACATATGAGTGTAACATGATGGACCTGCTCGTTGGGGTTTCTGTCCTGCCCAGTTCCCCAGCCATTAAGTCCCAGAGAAAAATCACACAGAGAGTCTGCATTAGGTTATAAACTGATTGGCCCATTAGCTCAGGCTTCATATTAGCTCTTGTATCTTATATAGCCCGTTATTCTTATCTGTGTTAGCTACATGGCTCATACTATGTTAGCTATGTTAGCAACCTTTCTCAGCGGGGCAGGTCACATCCTGCTTCTTCGGTGGTCTGGGCAGAACTCTCAGGGAGCTTCCTGCTTCCCAGAATTCTCCTGCTCTCATCACCCCACCTCTACTTCCTGTCTGGTTTTCCCGCCTATACTTCCTGCCTGACTAATGGCCAATCAGCATTTATTTAAATCATGATTGACAGAATACAGACAATTCTCCCACACCATATGAGTTTTGATTGAGGAGCTATATTGACTGTGGCTTCGGTTAATGATTAAGAAAAACATTTGAGTCCCAGTAGCCCAGCTAGTTTAAATTCTAATCTTAATGTTGGGAGGTGTGTTCACAGGTTTCAGGGTGAATCATAGCTGAAACAAAGCTTGGAAAGTAACTTAAAGTTAGACTAAGATGTTTCTGTTAAATAGCTTTGAGTTGAAAAACCCAAGAAGATCATCTAAAGTTTTAGAAAGATGTGTCGTTGGGTGAGGAACTCTTTAAGGTCAGGAAATGAGAACAAAGCAGTCCAATTATCATTACCTGACATGCCTTTCTCTCTAGGAATGGTTTATGACCAGAGGTGATGATTAATTCCTTATACCCATTTCTGTCCTCAATCTCCTGATACAAGAAACTATTGATGAGTGGGTATGCACCTTAAAGATTTAAATTAAAGAGAAAGGCATGAGCAGCCTCCAGGAGGAGGTAAGCAACACATGCGTGACTTCTGGGAGAAGGTAAGCAAAACCCCACTCAAGAGAACTCTGGGAGCAGGCAAGCAAGGCCATAATGAACTCCAGGAGCAGATAGAAAGGCCCAAGCCATCTCCAGGAGTCCCGAGCACCCAGAACTGGAACCGTGGCCCCGACTCCCCCTCGAGGGGTGACCATCTGACCTGGCACTGAAAGGAGTGATCGCTGGAGAAACATCCTCAAATACATCAATTGGAGGAAAAGATGGGTAGACAATAAGGTAAGAACACACTCAACAACACAAAGAATAACACGGTATCACCAACAAATAGCGGCAAGACTTGAACATCCTAACACAAATGAAGCAGAAGAAAGCAACCTTAAAAATAACATTAGGAAAATGTTTGAGGCTCTTAAGGAGGAAATGAAAAAAAATCCCTCAAAGAAGTAGAGGAAAAGACAAACAAAAATTTGGAAGAAGTCAACAAAACCTTAAAAAGAACCAAGAAAAAGCAATCAAACAGGTGAAAGAAACAATTCAAGACTTGAAAACCGAAATAGAGACAATAAAGAAAGCACAAACTCAGGGTATTCTGGAAAGAGAAAACATGAGTAAATAATAAGGTACCACAAATGCAAGCATAAACAGCAGAATATAAGTGGTTGAAGAGAGAATATTGGATGTTGAAGATACAATAGAGGAAATGTTAAATCTAACAAAAGTTTAATACAAAATATCCAGGAAATCTGGGATACCATGAAAAGACCAACCCTAAGAATAATAGGGATAGAAGAAGGAGAAGAAGTTCAACTCAAAGGCACAGAAAATATATTCAAACTTTCTAAACCTAAAGAAAAACATGTCTATGAAAATACAAGAGGCTTAAAGAACAACAAACAGACTGAACTCCCCCCAAAAGAGTCCCCATGCCACATTATAATCAAAACACTAATCATACAGAATAAAGAAAGACTATTAAGAGCTCTAGAGGAAAAAGGCCAAGTGACATATAAAGGCAGACCTATCAGAATTACACCAGACTTCTCAGTGGAAACAACGAAAGCCAGAAGGTCATGGTCAAGCATTATGCAGATATTAAGAGATCACAGATTCCAGTCTAGGCTATTATATACAGCAAAACTTTCAATCACCGTAGATGGATAAAACAAGATATTACACGAAAGAATCATATTTAAACAGTACCTAGCCACAAATCCAGCACTACACAAAGTACTAGCAGGAAAACTCCAACCCAAGGAAGTCAGCTACAACCTCAAAAACACAGACATTCAATGATCTCACAGCAGAAAATCCCAAAGAAGGGAAAAATACACAAAATAACATTGCCAACAATGAAAACTAAAATAAAGAGGAGCAAGCAATCACTGGTCATTAATATCCATTAATATAAATGGACTCAACTCACCTATAAAAAGACACAGGCTAACAGATTGAATATGGAAACAGAATCCATCCTTCTGCTGCATACAAAAAACATACCTCAACTTCAAAGACAGACATCACTTCAGAGTAAAGGGTTAGGAAAAGATTTTCCAATCAAATGAACCGAAGAAACAAGCTGGTGTAGCTATCCTAATATCTAACAAAATAGATTTCGAACTAAAATCAGTCAAAAGAGACAAAGAAGGACATTTCATATTTGTCACAGGAAAAATTCATCAAGAGGAAATCCCAATTCTGAACATCTTTGCCCCCAATACAAGGGAGTTTCATAGGTGAAAGAAACAGTACTAAAACTTAAATCACACATTAAGCCCCACACACTAATAGTGGGAGACTTCAACACCCATTCTCACCACTGGACAGGTCTACCAGGTAGAAACTTAATAGAGAAAAAAGGAAACTAACAGATGTTGTAACTCAAATGGACTTAACAAACATCTATAGAACATTTCATCCAAACAAAAGAGAATGTACCTTCTTCTCAATATCTCATGGAAATGTCTCAAAAATTGACTATATACTTGGCAACAAAGCAAACCTCAACAGATACAAAAAAAAAGGAATAACCCCATGTATCTTATTGGATCACCATGGCTTAAAGTTAGAATTCAACAACAACACTAATTTCAGAAAGCCCACAAACATATGGAAATTGAAATGCTCACCTGAATCACCAATGAGTCAAGGGAAAAATAAAGAAAACAATTATAAACTTCCTAAAATTCAATGAAAATAACCACACAACATACCCAAATTTATGGGACACAATGAAAGCAGTGTTAAGAGGAAAGTTCATAACACTAAGTGCCTACAAAAAGAAGCTGGAAAAATCTCACAGTAGTGAGTTAACAGAAAACTTGAACACTTTAGAACAAAAAAAATAAAGCAAACTCACCTAGGAGGACTAGACTGCAGGAAATAATCAAATTGAGAGCTGAAATCAACTAAATAAAAACAAAAAACAATACAAAGAATCAATGAAACAAAGAGTTGGTTCTTCAAGAAAATCAACAAAATAGACAAACCTTTATCCAAACTTACCAAAAGGAAGATAGAGAATATCCAAATTAACAAAATCAGGAACAAAAAAAGGGGACATAAAAACAGACATGGAGGAAGTCCAAAGAATCATTAGGTCATATATAAAAAAAACCCATACTCCAAAAATTGGAAAACAATTTTCTGGATAAACATCATTTACCAAAATTAAATCAGGACAAGATAAGCAAATTAAATAGACCTAAAACTGCTAAAGAAATAGGAAGAGGCATCAGAAGTCTCCCAACCAAAAAAAGCCCAGGACCAAATTGTTTCAGTGCAGAATTCTAAAAGATTTTCAAAGAACTAATACCAATACTCCTCAAATTATTCCACACAATAGAAACAAAAGGAACATTGTCAAACTCTTTTTATGAGGGTACAATTACCGTGATACCCAAACAACATAGTGACATTACTAAGAAAGAGAATTACAGACCAATCTCACTCATGAACATTGATGCAAAAATACTCAATAAAATGCTGGCAAACCAAATCCAAGAACACATCAGAAAAAATCATCCAGCATGATCGAGCTGGCTTCATCCCAGAGATGCAGGGATGATTCAACATACAAAAATCTGTCAATGTAATCCACAATATAAACAAGCTGAAAAACCCGCATGATTATCTCATTAGATACTAGAAAAGTCTTCGACAAAGTACAACATCCCTTCATGATAAAAGTCTTGGAGAGAGCAAGGATACCAGAAACATACCTAATCATAATAAAAGCAATATACAACAAGCCAACAGCCAACATCAAACTAAATTGAGAGAAACTCAAAGCAATCCAACTGAAATCAGGAACAATGCAAGATTTTCCACTCTCTCCATATCTATTCTATATAGTACTTGAGGTTCTAGCTAGAGCAATAAGACAACAAAAAGAGATTAAGGGGATATAAATCAGAAAAGAAGACAAACTCTCACAGTTTGCTGATGATATGATAGTTTACATAAGTGACTCCAAAAGTTCTACCAATGAACTTCTACAACTCATAAAAACTTTCAGTAATGTAGCAGGATACAAGATTATCTCAAAACAAATCAGTAGCTCTTCTTTATACAGATGAGAAACATCATCTTTCACAATAGCCGCAAATAACATAAAATATCTTGGGGTAACTCTAACCAAACAAGTGAAAGGCCTGTATGACAAGAACTTTAAGTCTTTCAAAAAAGAAACTGAAGAAGACACCAGAAAATAGAAAAATCTCCTATGCTCTTGGGTAGGTAGAATAAGCATAGTAAAAATGGCAGTCTTACCAAAAGAAATCTACAGATTCAATGCAATGCCCATCAAAATCACAGCAAAATTCTTCAGAAACCTTGAAAGAACAATACTCAACTTCATATGGAAAAAGAAAACCCAGGATAACCAAAG
The DNA here is from genome assembly GCA_004026605.1 of Ondatra zibethicus. Lineage (NCBI taxonomy): Eukaryota > Metazoa > Chordata > Mammalia > Rodentia > Cricetidae > Ondatra > Ondatra zibethicus. Next base: position 95,742 of record PVIU01006109.1, on the reverse strand, counting down.
GAATAGTATACAATAAAGGAACTTCTGGAGGCATCACCATCCCTGGCTTCAAATTCTGCTTTAGAGCTACAGTAATGAAAACAGCCTGGTATTGGTGGAAAAACAGTCAGGAGGACCAATGGAATCAATTTGAAGACCTGGATCTCAATGCACACACCTACGAAAATCTGATTTTTGGCAAAGAAGCAAAAAATATAAAACAGAAAAAAGAAAGCATATTAAGCAAATGGTGCTGGCATAACTGGATATCAATATGTAGAAGAATGAAAATAGATCCATATCTATCACCATGCATAAAACTCAAATCCAAATGCATCAGATATCTCAACATAAAACCAACCACACTGAATCTCATAGAAGAAATACAGTTCAATGCATTGGCACAGGAAACCACTTCCTAAATATGACCCCAGTAGCACAGACGTTGAGCGAAACAATTAATAAATGGGACCTCCTGAAACTGAGAAACTTCTGTAAAGCAAAGTACATGGTCAAGAAGACAATATGGCAGCCTACAGAATGAGAAAAAATCTTCACCAATCCCACATCAGACAGAAGGCTGATCTACAAAATTTACAAATAACTCAAGAAACTTGCCATCAAAAGAGCAAATAATCCAATGAAAAATGGGGTACAGACCTAAACAGAGAACTCTCAACAGATCAATTTCAAATGACTGACAGACACCTAAGGAAATGTTCAACTTCCTTAGCTATCAGAAAAATGCAAATCAAAACCGCTCTGAGATTCCATCTTACACCTGCCAGAATGGCCAAGATCAAAACACTGATGACAGCTTATGCTGGAGAGGATGTGGGGGAAGTGGAACACTCCTCCATTGCTGGTGGGAGTGCAAACTTGTACAACTTCTTTGGAAATCAGTAAGGCAATTTCTCAGAATATTAGGAAGCAATATACCTCAAGACCCAGCAATACCACCTTTGGGTATATACTCAAAGGAAGCTCATTCATACCACTAGGACATATGCTCAACTATGTTCATAGCAGCATTATTTGTAATAACCAGAACCAGGAAACAACCTAGATGGTCCTTGACCAAAGAATGGATAAAGAAAGTGTGGTACATTTACACAATGGAGTACTACACTGCAGAAAAAATAATGACATCTTGAATTTTGTGGGATGGAGCTAGAAAACATCATATTGAGTGAGGTAACCCAGACCTAGAAAGACAAATATCAGATGTACTCACTCATAAGTGGTTTTTAGACATAAAGCAAAGAATAACAAGCCTACAATAAAAACACCCCAGAAAACCTAGACAACAAGAGGACCCTAAGAGAGACATACATGGATCTAATCTACATGGGAAGTAGATAAAGACAAGATCTCCTGTGAAAATTGGGAGCATGGACCGGGGGGGGGGGTCATGGAAAAGGGCAGAAGGGGAGGGGCAAGGAAGACATGGGAACAGAGGAAAAATGTATAGTGCAATAAAAGCAATAAAAAGATTTGAAGTAGAGCCAACTGATTGATTTTCATGTATAAGAGTTTAGGTTTGTGATTTCTTTAAGATTCCATATAAGATTACATTTCAAGATAAGTAAAAAGTGATTGGTCCTTTCTTTGTAACCACAAAATGCAGTCTGCCAATCAAAGAATACCTTGCCTGACTATAACAAGCTACTTGGGTATGAATGTACATGGGCTTGTTTTTCACTAAACATAAAATGTTTAGTCATACAATGGGTGTGGAAAACATTCTGTTTTTTACTTGTATTCACCATCATCATTCATTTTTAAATTAGAATGTAACCGCATTGTATTTTTTATATAGCCTGAAAGATTTTGCTGAGGTTTATAAGATGTAAGGGAAAGATTAGAGTTAGAAGAAAACATTGAGAATAAAGATAGAGTTGGAAGGAGAAAATCAACAGAGACAGAAGGGATATTGCTAGATAGAGATAAGAAAAGAGAATATAGAATACAGAATAAAGACTACAGAACAAAACCATCCAGAGAGTGTGTGAGTATCATTTTCCCTAACCCTGTCAGATAAAAAAGTCACAGCACTCCAACTCCGTGGATTTCCCTTTGAGCCACGTGCAACTGGTGTTAGCCCCCCAGGAAGCAATAGGAGTATATACACCTGATTGGTAGTAAAGAATAAAGGAGACATTTTGTGTCTGGGTACTTATTTATGCGATGGGTGTGTGTTTTGCATGTACGTGTGGAGGCCAGAGGGCAACCTTGGATGTCATTCTTCAGATGCCATCCACTTTGATTTTTGAAGCAGGTTCTCTCCAATGACCTGAAGCTCACCCTTTTAGTTAGATAGGCTGTCCAGTGTGCCCCAGGATCCTCTTGTCTCTGCATCCTCATTGTCAGAATTAAAAGCACACATCACTGTGCCTGGTTTTACATACATAGGATCAAAGAATACATCTCAAATCTACTTCTGCAGTTCAAGAACTAATTCTTGAGATGAGTTTACCTGAACTGGATATTTGGGCATGTGGGTTGGCAAGCTGGTACACAAGATGATCCAAGACTTATTAGCTTGCTAACCAAAAAGAATGAATTTGGGCCTTCCCAGATTATTTAAGCCTGGACAATGACTGAATATTAAACAACCTCCCGCCTGTCCCCACCACCCTAAAAAGACATAGCTTTTGTTTGAGACCTGTTGAATTTGGAGTTACTATTGATACAGTGGAGTGAAGACTTAAATATCCTTTGAAGATTGGAGTGGAGAAAATGAATCCTGGATGACACACGGGAGAATGTGGAATTCAGATAGGACAGAGTGGGAATGGGCTGAGTATGAGATGAGATGATTAAAATGAGTTTCAAGGAGCTCTGACCTTTGCAACCAGCAAGAGGAAAGTGGACTTTCAGTAGCTTGAAGTCATGGCTAGAGAATCTGGAAGACAATGGCAGAGGAAGGCCATATGAGCAGAGTGGGGAGATTAATAGAGACAACAACAGGTATGGCGATGACAGAAAAACTCTGCTAGGTCGGGAACAAATCAATCATCATTTCAGTGAGAACAGCTGCACATTGGATGTGCATTAGCAGTCTTGTGTTTGAGACTTCTGCCGCTTCCCATAAGCTCATGCTTTAACAGTAGGTAATGAGAGACAAGAAGCATCAGACCTGACTTTACACAGCTTTAATTCAAGTCTCAGGCTCACTGGTTATAACACCTAGGACTTCAGGCAAGTCGTTTACTCTTTCTGCCCTATTTAGACATTTGTAAAGGAATTTTCCTAAAACGACTACTTCCCAAGGTTATTATAAAAAATAAAACAAAATTTATGTTTTATTGCAATTCCTCACACAGGGCAAGGGATACCATCAACTCTAGGGTTTTTTTTTTCTACATTTTCCCAAATTTTCTACAAACTGCATTATTCTTTGTTTAACCCTGAAATAAGCAACTTTTATTTTATTTTAGATCTTTGAGGCAGGGTCTCTACCCTGGCTGGCCTTGAAAACCCAGTGTAGCCGAGAAGGATCTTGAAGCTCTGACCCTTCTACTTCTGTGACCTGGCTGCAAGGGTTATGGCGTGTTCCATCATCCTCAGGTTTTGTCATGTTCTTGTTCAAGCCCACGGCTTAATGCATGCCCGGCTGTCTCTTTACTGAGCTGCATCCCTAGCCACACTCATCTTTATATTTTAAGACAGAAATATGTAATTAAAAGATCTTTGAAAAATCCACCTTACACTTGGTGAGAAAAAGCTCCCAACCCAAGTGCCAATATAGGTTTTTAATTACATGTCCTCAGATTTTATATGCTAAAAAATGGCATGATAAAGTCATTATAGGTGATGTGATTGTCTATGGGTCTGTGGTCTCTCAGAGCTTCATAACTATGAGAATTGAAACTTTGATTCTTTTTCCTGTCTGGTCATCCCTCTTTTTTTTTTTTTTTTTTTTGTGGAAACCACTTCTGTCAATGTTGATTTCCTCATTTTGTTTGGCATTTACTATGAAGTTAGACATAATCTATAAAGACACATTGAACACTCAATACCTTCGTCACCATGGCTATTTCCCAAAGATGTCAAGATTCCTTTTAAACATCCAAACTGACTTCTGCACAAAGGGTAACGGTGGGTGTTTCTTCCATGACATGGGTGGGGAGCATGAGAAGCTCACAAGCCCTGCTGGATTAACATGGCTTGGTTTGAAGAGATCACCACCCCTTGTTTAAGACATCAAACAATTTGCTTTCCCTGCAGTGATACCGGAGATAGAGGAGCGTGGCAAGAACATCTTGTCTGGGGTCCAGGAACCAGCTTCTCCCTGCCACTAATAAACTATGAGACCCTAGATCAAACTCACACCACTCCAGGCCTTTTTGCTCTGGAAATATAAAGAAAACAAAGATAAAGAAAGAGGGGCTGGACGGTTGCTTGACAGTTAAGAGCACCCCATGCTCTTTCAAAGGACCCTAGTTTGGTTCCTCGTACCTTCATGAGGTAACTGATAACCATTTGTAACTCCGACACCAGCACCTGGCTCTCATGCACCCCTTCACTCGTACGGACATATATACAGACACCCATATATGTTCATATAATTTTTTTAAAAAAATTTAAATTTTTTAAAGAAACAAGTAAAAAATAAATAAAAAGGAGGGTTGGGCAAGTGTTCCTCTTTTCTCTCTCACTCACCAGCTTTCAAGTCTTGTAACAAAGGCCCTAAAACTGCAGGCAGGGTCAGTAGCTTTACTGTTTGTTTACAGATTATTGACTGTCTGACAGGGAACTGAAGGCTGGGAGTTAGCAATCAGGGAAAATTAAAACTGTTTTGCTCGAAGTCACTGCCAATTAGTAAATGAATCCAAACAGAAAATAAAGCATATCTGAAATGATTGTAGAAGTCAATGGGGGAAGTCAGGGTAATAAAGGGACAACTAAGTGTCTTGTTGGTCTTTTTATAGATACTTAAGCAAGGCCTTGAAATCACGCTCTGCTCTACAGAAGGTTTAATGATTTCTTTTACTTGAGTTTATTGAATTTAGTGCAATTTTATGCTTTGCCAAATTGCTCTTATCTTAGGAAAGTTAGGTTAAATTTTATTAAAGTATAAACACATTTTCCATTAATAAAATTTTAGTAGAAATTAGAGAATCAAATCACTAAAGGATCTCTTCATTAAGAATAAAAAGCTTGCAAATGGCAAACTAGCGCAATTCGTTTCTGTGCGCGGCTTTTATGTATGTAACACAGGCGGCAATATTACAGATTTAACTTTCCGTCTCACCTCCTCCCTCTCTTCTACTCTCTCTCCCTCTTCTAAAGCAGATTAGGAACTCTGTGGCTTCTCATAACTATTTTCAGAAGGAAAGCCCTTCTTGCTTACGAGGAAATAAGAATGAAATTCAGATAGACTTTCTGGTAATACGTTTGCACCTTTTCATTCCCTAGAAGAGATTTACTATTACTAATCCCCGAACTCACTGAAATGAATTGTACTCATAAAAAGAGACACATGGAAAATATATAGATTTATTTAGTGTTTTGTATTTTTGCTTGAAATAAGTTCCTATGATTTACATTAAATTCACTTTTGAAAGACTCGATGCTATGTTTTGGAGATAACCCATTTTAGTTGACCTTATTGGGCCTGGGGATGTGGCTCAGTGTAAAACACTTGCCTAGTGTGTGCAAGGCCCTGTGTACCATCCCTAGCACCACAGAGAGAAAAAGCATACATTTCACTAGCTTACCTACTCTGTGCTGTCCACGACGACCTGCACACTAGACTCTGCTTGACCCCTTTTATCAATGGCATCATTGTGTTGAAATGTTTGCTCAGTCATGTAGCTAATAACCTCATTTTACCCTCGAAGCCCATGCTACAATATGTTTATATACAATATTCAGTATCCATTTTGATATTAATATTTTTCCAGCAGAGTGATATGTGGAAATGGAATGAACAAATAAAATAAAATGTTGCCCTAAAGCCAGTGTGGATCTCCTGACACTTGCTGTATCCCTTACTCGTTGTTGTTTCTTTTTAATTTCTTAAGAAAATAAAAAGTTTAATTGTCAGGAAGTTCAAAGACTAAATACATATTGACAAACAGAAAGACTTTGAGACTCTCATGTTATTAGTTTGGGGACGCAAGTGTGTTGTTCAAATTTTTCTTCACAAGAGCCCCTAATGGTAGAGGAAAGCAGTAGGGACACTATGAGGCCACAACTTAGCCAGAAGCAATCTGCCAGCAAGCAAGGGATATCTTTGAAGTCTGGTATTTTTATCTTAAAAATTCATGTGAAGTCTTCTTTTAATAGAAAAGTTATTTTAGATTGTATAATATCTAGCACATTTGACACTCCAGGAAGACATAGTGTGTTTTCCCCATGGCTTTGGATGGATACTAGGTGAGTGGCTCAATGCTCTGGGACTCTTGAAGCCCCACTAGAAACTAACACGAAGTGCTTATTTATAAGCTGTGACTAATTTTAAGTTATTTGTCAAAGGCATGATACCCACTGTTTCAGCTAGCACAATCCTGCAATTCATTAAGAGCTAATTTAAGACATATTTTTTTACCTGTCTTTGTCAGAGCTCAAGCAGGAGACGCCCACAAGCAGAAGCGCATATGAGTGAGAGCTGCCCATTATGAATGGGAGGGTCGCGGCTGACACATTGCAGGCATGGCTCCTAGTAGAACAAATGTCGGAGAGTAGAGTTAGCCTCCATGATGCATTAGCTTGAGGACAGCAAAGAGGACAGGACCCAGGTGACGAGGAATAAGTATATCTTTGGGGTGAACTGCCTTCTCTTGACTTTCCTCTGAGCATAGAGTGCATTATTCTCTATGCACACCATGACCCAATATGTGGAGCCTCCAAACAACTCATGCTTCAGGGGTCTAGCACCCATTTCTGACCTCTGTAGACACCTGCCAACATGCAGACATACATGCATACATGCCATGAAAAATAAAACGAGTCTTAAAAAAGAAGTAACTAATGCAGTAGATTTATGAAGTTATCGCCATGACACTATATCTGTGATAAGCCAACGCAGAATAGGGAAGATTTATCGTAGCTCATGCCTGCAGAGTTTGCAGTCCATGATCTGTTTGTTCCACTGATTTAGGACCATAGCAGGACAGAACATCATGCTAGGAAGCACGTGCTGTAACAAACATGCTAAGTTCATGGTAGTTGGGACTATCACACAGGAAAGCACAGGGTGATCCAAAGTTACTCAGCTAACTTTTGCCTGGAAAGCAAAGTGAAATAGAAGTAGGTGGTAGCCTATGGAATACCATCCAAGATCCAAACTGTAACCATGAAGAAAAATTCAGGAAGTTGAACAGATATTCATGTAAGTGATTGTAAGAATTTTGCCAATGGGGTTTGATTCTGTGCCTCAACTAACATGCTTTTTAGGGAGGGCTAAAAGCATCAACAAAAGTCCCTGCAATTATTTGAATTTGTTCAGGAGAATATGCATATATGTGATGTATCTATGTGTGTGATGTATGTGTCACATATGTGTGTCACATATATGTGTGTGTGATATATGTATGTGTGTCATTGATATATGTGTCATATATATGTGATATATGTGTGTGTCATATATGTGTGTGTCTATGCCCTGTGTTTGTGTATGTTTATGTTTGTGCATATGTACTTGCCACAATGTGTGATTGGAAGTCAGAGACAACTTGAAAGGGACTGCTGTTTTTTTCCATCATTTGTATCCTGGATATTATTTGACTCGGGTCCTCAGGCAGAAGGCTTCTTTCCTTGATCTCATCAACCTCTTGTCGTTTGTTTTTCAGCCTTTCAGATTCGATGTCCTGAACAAGTCTTTATTTTGTCATACTGTTTAAAAGAGATGTTTGTGGCATATGGAATTGCCGCAGTCTCAATTTTTTTCACATTCAATACCAAATATGCCAATGCATTGTCCCCTGGCTACATTTTTCCGTAGTCCAACATATGTGATTTCGAAAGAGGTATTTTTAAAATGAACCTGCAAATACAATTACTAATTAAATCAATTTAATTTCAATTTTTTTTGTCGATACAAAAAAATCAAATGTATTAATAAAGTATGGGAGGCCTGGTATCTGCTCCCATGCAACGCGGTCCTTGGGAGTGCTTCTTATAAACCCATCATGAACAAAGAGACATGCCATAGAACTTAAAGGATTCTGTCCAACCTGACCACACTCTTTTTTTCCATATTCTTTTATTTTTTTTCATTCAAGAAAAATTTACATTTCCTCCCCTTCTCCCAGTCCCCTCCTGCTTCTCCCCCTTCTCCCTCCCCCTGTCTCCTTAAAAGAGGGCCTGGTACCCTGCCCTGGGGGAAGTCCAAGGCCCTCCCCACTCCATATCCTGACCCCACTCTTACTGCCCACAGAGTAAACTTAGCTCACTATATTCACTAGTGGTTGCTTCAGCCTTTGAAACATGCAGGAAGACTCCTGATTCAGGCATGCTCTCCCAATAAGTCATTTTCAGACAGAACTCCCAACATTCTGACAAAGGAACTTTACTTCTGGAAACATCTAACCTCAAGCTCATATTGAAAAGAAAGAAGATAAAAAATACATTTAAAAGTTTTAAAGTTTTTTTCTCCCCTCAGAAAAATTGAAATCCCACTTGTCTTATGATTTTCAATTTTGATAATCTCATGAAGGCCCACCAATCTGTTTCCCATTCACAGGGAAAAACACAGACTTAGCTCCTAAGCCGGGAATGCCTTAGCTTCTCTTAAAAAAATAACTAGTTTTGTTTTCTGCACAAGTCTTAGGCTTTGATTGAGTAGAATACTGACTTGGTGGCTTACTTACTGTGTATCTTCAAGAGTCTTGGAGTACATATTGCTAGTTACCTCTTAGAGCTGAAGAGGGCAAACCCAGGCCTGAAATCCTAGATTTGTAAATACTACTTGCATATTGTTCTAGTCTTGAAAGTTAAGAAAAGCATGCATGCTGTTTATGTACCATCTATTGGTGCGCTCAAGCACCAGATGATAAAGTTGACAAATATCCTATGCCTGATCTTGGTCCCTTTAGTGTTCCTACAGCAGAACACCTGGGAACTTATAATTCAGAAAGAAAAGGGAACTCTTTTATACAGTTCCAGTTCTGGAGGCTGGAAACTCTGAAGAAGAGGACAGAGTCTGTGTCCAGCAAAACCCTGGCTGTGCTATCCCATGCTAGGAGGTGGAAGGGATAGAGGAAACGGTAAGAGAGGCGGGGAGATGAGAGGAGCTGAGTGGAATGGGGAAAGGAACTGACTCTTTTACCTGGTACTGACTACCAAGATGCAGGCAGCTACTCGCTCTTGATAATAACAATAATCCACACCCAAGGGCAGAGTACTCATGATCCACTCATATTTTATGTATTGCCTTGGGAATTAAGTTTCTAACATCTGAATTTTGGGGCTACACATTCAAACTGTAGCAAGACCATGTCCAGGTAAGGGAAACATTTTGCTGAGACCTGCTTTAGACAAAAGAAAAATTATCACAGAAATTTAGGGTATTTTTTTCTGTATAACATTTGCATGCTTGGTTTCTTTGCACAGATGGTGAACTATTGGATATAGATGAAGTTGGTGAGGGGGTCACAGGGGAAAGTGTGGAAGAATGTGCATATCTGCCCCCCCACAAGTGCCACATTCCAGGTTTACAAATATCAGGGTCCCCTTTCTTTCCTTAGTGTCCCCTTACTGGGAAAAAGCTGATGCAAGACAATTGTTTCCACCAGTCATCTTTACTAATAATACATACCTCTTATAGACAAAAGAGCAGAAACCACCTAGTCTGTGTTGAGCTCACCTTTCTCACAAGACAGTAGCAACCGATGCCAGGATTAGATAGCATGGACATCTGGCTTAGAGCACATTGTCAGCTCCCTGCCCTGACTTCTCCCCCCTCTGGATCAATAGAGCCACCTGCCACCAGCAGAACTTTGTAATCGGGCCCTACTGTACCTCTAGGATGGGATCTTTGCATTTCACTACTTGCCCCTGAGCTAAATTTATTTCTCCTCTGACCTTTACATGGGTCTAATCACCTACAGAAAGAGATTTTTTAGCACACCTTCTGCCATGGGGAGGTGGAGCCTTTAGATGCTTTTTATGCAGTGCACTTTTAAAACATGGCTTTTGCAATTTTTAAAAGACAAAAGGTTGCCTCTTCTGGGAAATGAGATGAGTCACTGGAGGGTTATCACAAGATCCCAGAAATGTGAGAAAATTGGAACAAAAAAAACTTTACAGAAGTCTCTCCAGATAAAATTAGTTGACCAAGAGCAGCTGATACCTTTATGTGTTGTCCTGTTCCCCTTGCAAGAAAAGTAAGTGCAAAAGACTAATTTCAAAGCTACAGTGCTGGACTGGACCTGGGGCTTTGGCAGGAATGCTGGGTATCCTCAGCATTACGGGTCCTGAAACAACGTGAATATGGGGACAATGGTGCAAGTGTCCCTTGAGTGGCATAAACACACCAATCCCACAACACTTCACTGTGCCCATTCCTCAAGAAGGAGGTTTGGTCTCAAGGCAAGGAGGAGTGAGGCACATGCTTCAGAATTTGGGTACACCAAAAGCCTCAGCTATTAATAATCCCTCTGTCAAACTTTAAAAATAATAAAAAATATATATAAATTTCTCAATTAAATGAGCCAAACTCTCAGATAACAACAGGCCATTGTTTTCTTTATGTTCAGACGCTAATTTACATTATTGTACAAAGGGAACAATCAAATACTTCATTCCCTGTTCTTGATGGTTGTCAAGCTGCAATCCTGTAGATGATTAACAAATGGTCTGTGAATAGCTTGAGAAGCCCAGTACTTTATTTCCTGTCATGTTTTAAAATTATCAGACTTTTTTATTGATATTTTTGCACTTGATTGAAAGAAGAGAGTGTTGTATTGATGAATATGCTTAGAAACATGCAAATTACCCCTTCTTTCAGACTCCAAAATAGCCCCAGAGCATTGTATAGCTCTAGTATTTAAAAAGCATTCTCCTCTTAGTAGGTCAGGTACAAACAATAAACAAAGAAGATTATTTGAATACCCTTGAGCTACCATGGCAGAGTTAAATCTAATGGAATAGTGGAGGCAGGGTTAAAACCAGCAAGTGGCTTCTCCATTACTCTTTTTTTTTTAATTTTTTATTTTTCCATTCAAAACTTGACCCTCCCCTTCTCCCGTTTCCCTCCTGCTCCCCCACTAACCCTCCTTCCTCCCCCTCTATCCTTAAAAAGCACAGGGTACCCTGACCTGTGGGAAGTCAAAGGCCCTCCCCCCCTCTATCCCAGCCTAGGAAGGTGTGCATCCAAGTAAACTAGGGTCCCAAAAAGCCACTACATGCAGAAGAGACTGGTCCCAGTGCTATTATTGATGGCTTTGTCCGTCCCCATTGGCAGCCACATTTAGAGAGTCCACTTTGATCACATGCTCTTTCAGTCCCAGTCCAGGTGGATTTGGTGAGCTCCCATTAGATCAGGCACACTGTCTCAGTGGGTAGACCAACCCCTCGCGATCCTGACTTCCTGGCTCATCTCCCTCCTTCTGCTCTTCAACTGGACCTTGGGAGCCCAGTCCATTGCTCTGATGTGGCTGTGGGTCTCTGACTCTATCTCCATCCATTGGACAAAATTTCTACGGTGATATTCAAGATATTCATCAGTGTGACTATGAGAAAAGGCCAGTTCAGGCACCCTCTCCTCTGCTGCCCAAGGACCTAGCTGGGGACATCCCCGTGGACATCTGGGATCCCTCTAGAGCCAAGAGTCTTGACCACCCTAAAATGGCTCCCTTAATGTAGATATCTTCTTCCCTGCTCCAATATCTGCCCTTCTTCCATCTCCACCCTCCCACTCCTCCAAGCTCTCCTCAGTCGTTCCCTTCTTCCTTTTCCTTCCCCTCTCCCCTTCCCTCAACCCTACTCCCACGCCCGTGCTCCCAACTTTTGCCCTGGTATCTTGTTTGCTTCCAATTTCCAGGAGGATCTATATATGTTTTTCTTTGGGTTCACCTTGCTATTTGGCTTCCCTAGGGTTGTGAACTATAGGCTGAATGTCCTTTGTTTATGGCTAGAGTCCACTAATGAGTGAGTACATACCATATTCATCTTTATGGGTCTGGGTTATCTCACTAAGGATAGTGTTTTCTATCTCCATCCATTTGCATGGAAAATTCAAGATGTCATTGTTTTTTTTTACCGCTGAGTAGTATTCTAATGTGTATATATTCCACACTTTCTTGATCCATTCTTCCATTGAGGGGCACCTAGGTTGTTTCCAGGTTCTGGCTATTACAAATAATGCTTCTATGAACATAGTTGAACAAGTGCTTTTGTAGTATGATTGGGTATCTCTTGGGTATATTCCCAAGAGTGGTATTGCTGGATCCTGAGGTAGGTTGATTCCCAATTTCCTGAGAAACCGCCACACTGATTTCCAAAGTGGTTGCACAAGTTTGCATTCCCACCAGCAATAGATGAGTGTTCCCTTTCTCCACATCCTCTCCAGCATAGGCTATCCTTGGTGTTTTTGATTTTAGCCATTCTGACAGGTGTAAGATGGTATCTCAATGTTGTTTTGATTTGCATTTCCCTGATTGCTAAGGAAGTTGAACATGACCTTAAGTATCTTTTGGCCATTTGAACTTCTTCTGTTGAGAATTCTCTGTTCAGATCATTACCCCATTTTTTAATTGGGTTATTTAGAATTTTAATGTCTAGTTTCTTGTGTTCTTTATATATTTTGGAGATCAGACCTTTGTCTGATGTGGGGTTGGTGAAGATCTTCTCCCATTCAGTAAGATGTCTTTTTGTGTTAATGACTGTGTCCTTTGCTTTACAGAAGCTTCTCAGTTTCAGGAGATCCCATTTATTCACTGTTACTTTTATTATCTGTGCCACTGGGGTTATACATAGGAAGTGGTCTCCTGTGCCCATGTATTGCAGGCTACTTCCCACTTTCTCTTCTATCAGGTTCAGTGTGGTCAGATTTATATTGAGGTCTTTAATCAATTTGGACTTGAGTTTTGTGCATGGTAATAGATATGGATCTATTTTCATTCTTCTACAGGTTGACATCCAGTTATGCCAGCACCATTTGTTAAAGATACTTTCTTTCTTCCAGTGTATAATTTTAGCTTCTTTGTCAAATATGAAGTGTTCATAGGTTTGTGGGTTAATATCCGGGTCTTCGATTCGATTCCATTGGTCAGCATCTCTGTTTTTATGCCAATACCAAGCTGTTTTCATTACTGTAGCTCTGTAATAGAGTTTGAAGTCAGGGATGGTAATGCCTCCGGACGTGCTTTTATTGTATTGGATTGTTTTGGTTATCCTGGGTTTTTTGTTTTTCCATACAAAGTTGATTATTGTTCTCTCAAGGTCTGTGAAGAATTTTGTTGGGATTTTGATGGGGATTGCATTGAATCTATAGATTGCTTTTGGTAGAATTGCCATTTTTACTATGTTGATTCTACCAATCCAAGATCATGGGAGATCCTTCCATTTTCTGGTATCCTCTTCGATTTCTTTCTTCAAAGACTTAAAGTTCTTCTCAAATAGATCTTTCACTTCCTGTGTTAGAGTTACCCCAAGATACTTTATGCTATTTGTAGCTATCGTGAAAGGTGATGTTTCTCTGATTTCCCTCTCTGCTTCTTTGTGTATAGGAGGACTACCAATTTTTTGGATTTGGCCTTGTATCCTGCCACATTACTAAAGGTATTTATCAGCTGTAGGAGTTCTTTGGTAGAGTTTTTGGGGTTGCTTATGTACACTATCATATCATCTGCAAATAATGAAAGTTTGACTTCTTCCTTCCCAATTCAAATCCCCTTGATCTCTTTATGTTGTCTTATTGCTATTGCTAGAACTTAAAGCACTATATTGAAGTGGTATGGAGAGAGTGGACAGCCTTGTCTTGTTCCTGATTTTAGTGGAAAGACTTCAAGTTTCTCTCCATTTAATTTGATGTTAGCTGTCGGCTTGCTGTATATTGCTTTTATTATATTTAGGTATGAACCTTTATCATTAAGGGGTGCTGAATTTTGTCAAATTCTTTTTCAGCATCAAATGAAATGATCATATGGTTTTTTTCTTTCAGTTTATTTGTATGATGGATTACACTGATAGATTTTTATATGTTGAACCAGCCCTGCATCTCTGGGATGAAGCCTACTTAATCATAATAGATAATTTTTTGATGTGATCTTGGATTCGCTTTGCCAGTATTTTATTGAGAATTTTTGCGTAAATGTTCGTGAGTGAGATTGGTCTGTAATTCTCTTTCTTGGTTGAGTCTTTGTGTGGTTTTGGTATCAGGGTAATTGTAGCTTAATAAAAGGAGTTTGGCAATGACTTTTCTGTTTCTATTATGTGAAACATAAGGAGTATAGGTATTAGCTCTTCTTGGAAGTTTTGGTAGAATTCTGCATTAAAACCATCTGGTCCTAGGCTTTTTTTGGCAGGGAAGTTTTTGATGACAGTTTCTATTTCCTCGCGACTTATAGGTCTATTTAAGTTGTTCACCTGGTCTTGATTTAATTTTGTTTTGTGGTACTTATCTAAAAACATGTCCATTTCTTTTACATTTTCCAATTTTGTGGCATACAGGCTTTTGTAGTAAGATCTAATGATTCTCTGAATTTCCTCAGTATCTGTGGTTATGTCCCCCTTTTCATTTCTGATCTTGTTAATTTGCGTGTTCTCTCTCTGCCGTTTGATTAGTTTGGATAGGGGTTTGACAATCTTGTTGATTTTCTCCAAGAACCAGCTCTTTGTTTTATTGATTCTTTGGATTGATTTCTGTGTTTCTATTTTGTTGATTTCAGCCCTCAGTTTGGTTATTTCCAGTCTTCTATTCCTCCTGGGTGAGTCAGCTTCTTTTTTTCTAGAGCTTTCAGCTGTGCTGTTAAGTCTCTAATGTGAGCTTTCTCTGTTTTCTTTATGTGGACACTAAGTGCTATGAACTTTCCTCTTAGCACTGCTTTCATAGTGTCCCATAGGTTGGGGTATGTTGTGTCTTTATTTTCGTTGAATTCAAGGAAGACTTTAATTTCTTTCTTTATTTCTTCCTTGACCCATGGGTGGTTCAGTAGTTGACTGTTCAGTTTCCATGAGTTTGTAGGCTTTCTGGGGGTAGAATTGTGGTTGAATTCTAATTTTATTTCATGGTGATCCAATAGTACACAGGTGGTTACTACAATTTTTTTTTATATCTATGAATGTTTGCTTTGTTACCGATTATTTTCGAGAAGGTTCCGTGAGATGCTGAGAAGAAGGTATATTCTTTTCTGTTTGGGTGGAATGTTCTATAGATGTCTGTTAATTCCATTTGTTTCATTACATCTGTTAGTTCTCTTATTTCTCTGTTAAGTTTCTGTCTGGTTGACCTGTCCATTGGTGAGAGAGGAATGTTGAAATCTCCTACGATTAGAGTGTGGGGTTTGATGTGTGCTTTGAGATCTAGTAATGTTTCTTTTACATATGTGGGTGCTTTTATATTAGGGGCATAGATATTCAGGATTGAGACTTCCTCCTGATGAACTGTTCCTGTTATGAGTATAAAGTGTCCTTCTCCATCTCTTCTGATTGATTTTAGTTTGAAATCAATTTTGTTAGATATTAGTATAGCCATACCCGCTTGTTTCTTAGGTCCATTTGATTGGGAAACCTTTTCCTAACCCTTTACTCTGAGGAAGTATCTGTCTTTGAGGTTGAGATGTGTTTCTTATAAACAGCAGAATGTTGGATCCTGTTTTCATATCCATTCTCTTAACCTGTGCCTTTTTATAGGTGAATTATTGAGTCCATTGATATTAAGTGATATTAATGACCAGTGGTTCTTAACTCTGTTTTTTTTTTGTTGTTGTTGTGTTTGTTTTTTTTTTTTTGGTAGAAATGTTTGTGTGATTCCCTTCTTTGAGTTGTGCTGGTGGAGGGTTGTCAGATGCCTGTGTTGTTGGCTTCCTTGGTTTGTGGTTTTCCTTCTAGTACTTTATGTAAGACTGGGTTTGTGGCTACATATTGTTTAAATCTGTTTTGTCCTGGAATATCTTGTTTTCTCCATCGATAGTGAATGTAAGCTTTGCTGGGTAGAGTAGTCTGGGCTTGCATCCGGGGTCTCTTAGTGTCTGCAGCACATCTATCCAAGACCTTCTGGCTTTCATGGTTTCCATTGAGAAGTCAGGTTGTGCCCCTTGGTTCTCCAACAGAGAAGAAATTTGGATGAGCCAAGGAATCCCTCTTGTTTCAGTCCCATGCCTCCTCTAAGTCGATGATTGTGGTATCTCAGTCAGTGAGAAGTTGCCAACCCAACAATCTGCAGTGAGAGTAGCTTCTCAACTGAGAAAAGGAGGTTTCACCAGAGCCATCAGAAAGGATGATGGGCTGAGCTGGAGAGGCGGCTCGGGAATTAAAATCATATACTGCTCTCACAGAGAACCTGATTTCAGTTGTCAGCATTCACACTGGGAGGCTCACAGTAACTGTAACTTAAGCTCAAGATCCAACACCCTGTTCTGGCTTCCAAGGGCCATGCATAAAACTGTACAATTAAAAATAAAATAAATCTGAGAGAGAGTTGTTTAAGATGTTAGTGGAGAAAGAGCCAGTGTTTTTGTTTTTTAGATTTCCCAATTCATTGGGAATGCAAGCACTAAGGACTGGTGACTAATTTAAAATTTTATAACCAACTCCCATAAAAATATATGTTTTAAGTGGATTTGACCTCTTGTCTTAACTTTTAGCTTCTCTTGTACAGTCCCCGATGTTAGAAGAGAATAGGACCCTATTAGGATGGCAAGGCTCCAGAGAGGATTCCCTAACACAATGACCTGGGAACACACTATCATCCCAGAATATGCACAGAACACTCCATCAGGTACTGAAGGAAATGTTAGGACTTTTATGATGATTTTTAAAACATCTTAAAATACCTACTTTCAAAGCATATACCTACATTGCTATACAACATGTGTCTACCTATATATAATTTATAAATCAATATCTTTATGGTAGGTATACATGCTTATAGACTTCACAGTGAAACACAATTTTAAAAATCATGGAGACACAATTAAAATAAAAAACTATTGTATCTTTCTCAATACTGAGATGCTGCCTGTATGTACATCTCCTGCATGTTATGGTGCCTTAAAGAACCTGTCTGTCTTTTCTTTCTCACACAGAATTCACAAGCACTCAATTGTGTTTGCTAGCTCCAGGATCTAGGAAGTCCTAGGGTGGAGAGAAGGTGAGGTTTGGGGAGGAAAAAAAGTTCTTGTGAAATAGAAAGTTTTGAGTTGCCTGTTAGGAATCATAGTAAGTTTGAAAGAGTTTTCTTGTTCCTCATTTGTGTTGATCTGTTCTTTCTATAGTATACAATATCATTCCTTGGGTTCCATATTGATCCCATCAATACTGAATGACCTCTCACGTAACAAAATATAAACCCATGTGCAAGGTACCACCATAGCACAGGCACAGATAAACGATCCTTTTATAGACAGTCATTTAGTTCTTAAAATGATTTATTGAGGACTCTACAGGGTCCAGGAACTATCTTATATTTCTCATATAGACAGTCACTTAATTTTGAACATGAGGCTGAGCCAACAATATGTCCATTCATTAATATGATAGCACTGGTATATCATATGATATAATATCATAGGGATATCACTGGTCTTCACAGGGAATAAGTGACTTGCCCTGGGTCTTGTAGTTCCAGGAAGTGATGTCAGTGTAATCTCCTATGTCCCAGTGAACTCAGCTAGGTCCTCTAGCTGTGGAACTGGAGTTTTTATGTTGATGTACAGTCTTCAGAGCTGCTGGATTGGACTCCTTTTACTCTGACTGTTTTGACTTTTGCTATGTGTCTCCTTTTACTATGACATCAACATGAGATAATGGGCATCAGGTTGCAGTCACCAAAGAAGACTGTTATTTATTGGAGTTTTATGGTGGCCTTTAAATTTCCCTTGTTTAACTACTTTTTTTTTTTTTATCTCACATCAAGGTAGATAAATCTATCTACAAAAAAGTGGCATTTTGCTCTTCAGTGTCAACACCCCCCTTTGATTTCTAGTACTAGTGATCAACCCCAGGGCTGTATAAATGCTCTACCTCTAAGCTACATACACAGATTCAGTTTGCCCCTTTGGGATTTGTTCTTCAGTGCTCAGGGGAAAGGACATGATGAGCCACCTACCCCTATATATTTTAACTAAATGAGAACATTTTAGAAGTATTCCTATATAAATACATATGTGTGTGCTGTGTTTTTAATGGTGACATGGTATTGATTCATTTGTCATAAAGCTTTTAAAGGTCACCCCACCCTGGCTGTTCTGTAAATGAGGTCTCTGCTTTCATGTCATGTCCATTTCTATAATGGAAACATACACTGTTGAGGATTTCAAAATGTACAATTAAGGGGTTAGAAGATGATTCAGTTGATAAAGTGATTGCTGAGCTATGAGAAGGACCTGAGTTCAGCCCTGAAACCCATGTACCTTTGTATTGTGATATATATATACACATATATATGTATATATGTATGTGTGTGTATGTATATATATATATATCTGTAACTCCAGTGCTTGGGTGGCAGAGACAGGAGGACCCATGGAGGTATACATTATACATTTTGGGCCCCTAGTCTTAGTAAGAGAAGTTGTCTCAAAACAATTTAGTAGATGGCTCCTGAGGAATGACATCTGAGGTTGACCTCTGTTTCTACACACATGGCACAGAAGTGCACATGCCCACATACACATATGCACATATACAAGTATGCACACATACATACACAAATTGTATGATCAACATCTATAAATAAAAATGTGTGTAAGTCAAGAGTGTATAAAATTTAGAATACTAGTGTTCTCATATTTGAAAGTATAGATGGGCTAAAATGCATGCACCCTCCTGTTGCAGGAATTTGGATCACACTGTGATACTCCAAGACTGTCAAATAAAATTTATCTTGAATCAGGGATGGAGATATCAACTAGCTGACTGGAATTGGCCATTGAGAAGCCAGCAATTGAGAGAGAGAAAACACACAGGAAGGAAAGGGCGAGGACTTGAGTTTGTTGCTTCCTATTGTTTTTCAGATGAGTGAAGAAACACATCCCTTGCTGGGGCTCTAACCAAAAAGCAATGTCAACTGGTTGCTTCTCTGCTTCTCTGATCTAGCAGGCTTTCACCCCAACATCTGGTTACTGAGTCTTTGTTGGTAGATAGAGTGATGGGGACTTAGTTTAAACCTACATATCACTGCTGTAGCAGAGCTGGGACTGTGGGACCAGAAGACCTTCCAGGCTGCAACCTGAGTGACTGGCAGGGCATATCCTATGGAGCCACGGGCTACAGACAATTAGATTCACCTGCAACACTAAGCTTACAGAAAACCATCATTTGGTGCCCAACATGAGGTGCCAAATGTAGCAAGCTCCCTTTTCAGATTAATTTTTGCTCACCAGCCCCCAAATAATGACATGGATACATTATTAATTATGAAAATATGGCCTTTAGTTTATGCTTGTTTCCAACTAGCTCTTATGACTTAATTAACCTAAATTTTTACTCTACACTCTGCCACATGGCTCGGTCACCTCTCCTCAGCAAGTACTGCTCCAAGTCCGCTGGCAAAATTCCATTGCCTAGATTCTTCCTGCTCTTCCTCTCTTTCCTTGGACATCCTGCCTATCCTCTTCTGCCTAGCTATTGGCCACTCAACTCTTTATTAAACCAATCAGATGTCTCCTTGGCATAAACACAGTCTCACAGTGTACAAAAAGATTATCCCACAACACCCTCCCTCTGGGCATGAGCATTTAGGTTATCTTCAGATTTTAACTGTCAAAACACAAAGCACAGATTGTCATTATAATGTCACCTTTCTTCTGTAGGGAGGTAAGATTATTGTGAGCGAACTTCAGACAAATTCAGAATGGTGGCTCTTATTATCTTTAAGAAACATATAAACTCCCTATGATTATTTGACTATGACATGTAAGGTATTCTGCCAGAATGTGAGATGTTATTTTGAAGATTTCATATCCAGAAGGGTGCTAGTCAGTGGATTCTCAATGTTGGGTTGACCAAGCAAACTTTACCTGTTCCTCAGCCCCAGAAAAATATCCTCAGAGGGAAACACTTTTACTGCTTAGCATATTTCCCTGAAGAGACTGCTCCTTCTCCCTGCTGTTACTAAAAGCAGCTAGACTTCAATACAAGCAATGCCACTGTTACCTCTCTTGGCCTTTGAAATATTTTATTCAGGACCTGAGGTTTTGCTGATTGTTAGCAGCTATCAGCTATAAAAATAGCCCACTTATAATAAAAGGCATAAAAATGCAGAGTGGGTCGTGGGCTCTCAGAGCTGTCCTCTTAACCTTTGCAGGACTTGCTTTGAAGTACTGACAAAGGCAAACTAAAACCTGAGTTAAGGGAAAGGGAGCCCAAAGACAGTATTTGGGTGACAAAGGATGATAGATCCGTTTCACTCATTGGAAGGGTGGGAAAGATACTAATTTCATGATCAAGCTCTCATTTATTCCCTGTCTTTACAAGAAAAACAACACTCAACTGTAAACATCTGACGGGGGATTAAAGATTTTTCTTCTTTGCTCTGAGTAATTGTGGAATCCAAAGAGAGCTGGAATGTTTCCTAAAACTGCCTTTCCATTCAATTGAATAAATGTCAACTTGAAAACCAGAAAGAAAAATGCCATTAGGAGATCTTCCAAAACACAAAATATTCAAACGTCTCACTGTCTTGGGAAGAATTCCTGAAACTATTGGGTATTTCATATCCTGAGTCCAGGGGTGAATGTTTTAAAGTTTCCATTTGAATTGTACACTGTTGCTTTCAATAATACACACATTGTGCGTTTGTGGTGATAATGGCTTCATTTTATCTATTAATACAATCCAGTGCAAAAGAAATCTGGCACTCAGCATTACAAGAGGAAGATTTGGACACAATGTGGGTGATAAGATGAGCTTCTCTGTCAACATACAGGAACAAGGAGGATGGACCATCTCTTATTTGGGAAAACAGAAAGGATAGATAGATAGATAGATAGATAGATAGATAGATAGATAGATAGATAGATAGATAGATAGATGTAAAAACATATATGTGTGTACATGTATCCATTTCAAAAATGCTCTTGTATTAGTTACTTTTCTATTACTATCATAGTCTAGCATCCTGACAGAAAGAAAATTTGAAGAGAAAGGGCTTATTTGTTTCAGAGTTCCAGAGGAGATGCAATCCACCATGGTAGGGAAGGCATAACAGCAGGAGCATAAAACCCGGCATTCGCATTTCATCCGCACACAGGATGCAGAGAGAACAGGAAGAGGGTTTGCTATAAAACCTCAAATCCTCCCTCCTACAGCAAGGTCCTAACTCTTAAAGGTTCTGGAAATTTTCCAAACAGAGCCACCAGGTGGGGATCATCTGTTCAAGTACTTTCACCGTTGTGGGAGACATCTCTCTCAGTGAAACCACAATAGCTCCTTGGTGCACAACTCAGGCCCCATCCATGAGAGAACAATATATTCTCAGACAAACTGTTGTCTAAAATGGCCACCGAGCCTTGTTATTAATGGAGACACTCATTGTGTATTTGTAGCTATAATCTCCCAATAGTAACTTTTTCAAGACTTTTACTTGTAGGAGAAATAAATCAGGAAGATATATGTATCTGTGAATTCTGATCATTTTCTCTTTCCTGTACTCCCTTATAATGGCATGTTTTTAAAAATAGCATGGTTTAATTATTTATCATAACTTAGTATTTTGCATTCAGGTTTTCCTTTAATACAGATAAATTTTAATACTTTCCCCATTACACATTAATTTGGAGTGAAAAGACATTACTAGAGAAAAAAACATCCAATGAGGTTAATCTGGAAGCAGGACCGAGAATTGCAGTCATGGATGTTAGTGGGAGTGTGAAATATTTTTGCAATATGAGATTTTAGCCAGTTCGCTTACAGCTGTTTTCATATCCAAAGGATCTTATTGAGTGTAGTCAAAATCCCAGTGACTGTACTTGTGATGTTCATAAAAACAGAAATAAGGGGAAAGGGAAAATAACTTCCATGTCAGCGGTTAGGAACATATTACCTTTAGAAATGTAAATACTGAGTTTCAGTTCTACCACATCGCTTTAGGAATTGAACCACTAGTATGACTATGACAGGTTTTAAGTCCCCGACTTGCACCTGAAAATCAAAATCTGGTGTGTTAGTTAACTTTTTTGTGGCTGGTATGAAATATTGACAAACAAAACCTTACTAGAGGAATGGTTTACTTTGGCTCATGGATCTGTGATCCCTTGGCTCCACCCCTTCGGACTTGTAGTGGGGAAGAAGACAACGGCAGAATGACAAGGAGAGCTATTCACCCCATGGCATCTAGGAAGCAGAGAAAAAGCCTTTGATGAGAGAGATACCTTCAAAGATGTGCGCACCATTACTTATGTTCTTCAATCAAGCTCTGCCTCCTAAAAAACCCTTCAACTATAAATTGATCAGTGCATTAACAACATCCTTCTCCAGATATCTCTCAACAACAACAACAATTAAGGACTAAGTCTCAACATACACACTTCTGTGTATGGTGGGATAGATTTCACATTCATAGAATAATATCTGCTTCCTGACTTTGTGATATATGAGATCAAGAAACAGTATGTGAAACAGAGGTCAACTGAATGTAAATGATAACCCTAAAAGAATCTAAGGCATTGTGTGAGCATCAGTGAATGAGTATGTTATATTCATATGTATGAGAAAAGTGTTGGTGTTGTAATGGAAACGATTAATAACAAAAATGTCATGTATTTATTTTCAACGAGTAATTATTAAGTGTGCACCCTGTCCTGTCATAATCTACATGCAGAGATGTGATAGCAAACCAAACTGATGACTGTCCTCAATGTAAAACTAATTCTTAAATCTATAGCTTGTAGTCTAGAGGGAGATGAGTCTAACAGAAAGTGTGTG
Source organism: Ondatra zibethicus (assembly GCA_004026605.1). NCBI lineage: Eukaryota > Metazoa > Chordata > Mammalia > Rodentia > Cricetidae > Ondatra > Ondatra zibethicus. The sequence continues at coordinate 72,726 of PVIU01006109.1, read as the reverse complement.
TGTGTATGTGTGTGTGTGTGTGTGTGTGTGTGTGAGAGAGAGAGAGAGAGAGAGAGAGAGAGAGAGAGAGAGAGAGAGAGAGAAAGAGACTCCAGGTAGAGAAAAGGATTATATGTATGGGATGCAGCTATTTAGCTTAATTCTAGAGGTTAAGTTGGTCATGACATATGTGCATCCAGGAACTATATCTGCTGATATCATGAACATGTTATATGTCAGCATACCATGGTTGTTTCCTTGTTCAGTTTTAAACTGTCTCAGGATAGGCAGGCTAATTTCAAGAATAATTTGCACACTTCTGTTTCCACAAAGCTAGAATTTCAGCAAAGTTTTTGTTCAGTAGTTCCAACTTAAATCTGATGTGCTACAGTTCGTTAATGTGGTTCAAGTCTCTAGCATAGTGGGGACATAGCACAGGGCTTATAAGTGATTGCTGCCATTCCTAAAAAACTGGGCTTGATTCTAGTACCAGAAAGATAGAATAAGAAAATCAATTTGACATGATCATGGTATACACACACACAGAGAGAGAGAGAGAGAGAGAGAGAGAGAGAGAGAGAGAGAGAGAGAGAGAAAGAGAGAGAGAGAGAGAGAAGAAAGAGAGAACACAGAAAAAGACAAAGAGAGACAGCATGTAAACAAATAAATAAATAAATAATCCTCAGCATAAACTAATCGTTAGCGGAGAGAATATGCTAATTAGGGAGTGCAGGGTCTTGGGACCATTTCTGGCATTGAGGAGTGATGTCATCCTCAAACTGTGTAAACTAGAAACATGAAAGAGGTTGAGTCCCCACTTAACAAGACCACCCTTTAAAAGGAGGCAGGGTACCCGCCTTTGCTTGCACAGGAAGGGCATCTCTTAGATTTTAATTTGCTCACCCTTCCTTTACTTTCTTAAGCAAGAAAAATCTACTGTTTACCTTCTTCCTTCCTGAGCCACGCTTCCTGTATTAGAGGAAAAATTTTACATTACTGATCATCTTATCTCACGCAGTTCAGTCCCTCGTTGGTAGTAGGCACTCAAATGCCTTTACTAAGTAAATGAATGAGAAATTGAATGAATAGCTTCGATGCCTAATTTTAGTCGACCTGGTTAAGAGAAACTTTTTTTCATGGTAATGCAAGGGGAAATTGTAAAACAGCTGGGTGTGTTTAACTGCCTTGTAGCATGAACAAAGCAATTGACTCAAGTAGCTGTGATATGCTTGGGTGTTATTTGATACTTAATTGAATAATTACTGTTTTGGGCCAAGGATTGTTTTATCTTTTACTTTAATTATTAATATCTCTCTTATAGACACACTTAAAAATTCTTTTAGTGAAGAAGAAAGCATTTTCCTTATTTCAGAAATGAAAAGAAGTATGTTTATCTACCCAACAACTGAAAGATTCAGTTGGATGTTGCAGGTTAAAATACGTTTATTTGTTATACAAATATCTGGTTAATAACTGTCTTAAGTAAGGAAATGAATTATTTAGGGAGAGTCCTGTACATGGTGCTATTGACTGAAGCTCTTAGCTGGGCTTGCTGAGCAGCAGAAATGATGCCAGGTAGTTAAAATCAGTGTTGTTATGATGATGAAAGGGAGCACCTTCCTTTATGCGTAATAATAACTCTGCAAGCCAGCAAGCCCTAAATGGTCCCCCTGAGAATGTCACACATAGCTGGGACAGTTAGCTAATTAGAAGACACATTTTTAGAGAGTAGGTTAATATTCATGACTCTGCAGTCTCTCAAGATCAAGTAATTGGTACCAGACTTGAAGAAAGAGCAATATGCCATTTTCATTTATAAATGGTACTTGGACAGTAAAAACTGAGTTGGCTTTTTTGGGTTGTTTTTGGCTCATATTCAACATTACAACCAGACAATTCTCACACAAAATTGTAACCTAGACACATCTCCATGCTTTTGTCTCTCTCCTTTACTGTTTTAGGACCCTTCCATGTCTTGCCAATCATTCTTCCTTACAATATCCCCAATCCTTCCCTATGAAACTGAAATTGTGCCAAGCGTTTGACCATACACTTCCTGCCATTAAAACCACTACTGACCTCATGGGGTTCTTAACCTGTGTTGTATATCATTACCATTGCTGGGTGCACTCTTCTGTAACATTCCCATCTGAACAAGGTTGCTTTGTCCTCCATGGTCCCCTAACTCAAATATGCATGGTGATTTCCTGACCGACTGAAGACAGATTCTAGGTCCTGTCTATAGAAGTCACACTGTAGATCTGTAGTCTTGCCTTCATATAGCAAGTCATTGTGTGCTTTATTGTGTGTGTAGACATTTTGGTTTACTACAGCCTATATAGACAAGAGTGGTTCCGTAAGATTGGAATTGAGCTGAAACATAAACATCACTTAGAGATGTTGTTCAGTTGCTAAGTTGCATTTTATGATGCTAATGTAAACAACCCCAGGGTTCTGCCAGTCATGAAAGTATAACATGCAATTTTACAAAGCACATGCTTGATAATATTAATAAGTTATTATGTAACTGGCTTATACACTTACTATACTTACTTTTTAATCATTATTTTAGTGTGTACTCTTTTTTGACAAATAAGTGTTAACTGTGAAACAACCTTATGTGTATTCCAGAAAGCACTGGATCACAGAGATAACTGTCTCATATGGAATATTACCCTGAAGTTCTAGTCAGACAGAAGATGGAGGAGAAAGACTGATGTGGGTGATCCTGATCCTGTGTAAGCCTAGGCTAATGTGTTTGTTTGTGCCTTAGCTATTAGCAGAATAAGCAAAAAAGTTTAATAAGTTTAAGCTAAAATATTTTAAAACAGAAAAATCTTGAGAATAAATGTATGAGATATTTTGGAGGACCTGGTGGCCATTTATGTGATGAGGAAGAATGAGCAAACAAATGATTAGGAAACATTTAGAGCTCTGAACCAGGACCAATTATGGATAACTCCAGTAGAAAGATGGTAACATGGAGGAAACTGGGTACAAGATTGTCCCTTGTTTCATGTGTTTATGCAACATGTGCTGATCATGCACTAGAAGTTAAAGGGCAGATACACCAAAGAAAGAAAGGGAAAATACTCTGTGTTTTTATGGAGTCTGCATTCTATAAGACAAATGCACAGAACTAAGAGGGCAAACTTGTATAACTTGTAGTAGAAACACATGATAAGAAAAATAATTCAAGTTGGGCACCAGATGAAGGCATAAGTCATAAAACAATCCCACACCAGTGTGGAATTGTGATTAATAAAATGGTTATTTATTTAAAGGGAAAAAACTTACAGATCACCGTCCCAGACAACAGCCCTCTGCGCTATCAGGAACAAAGTCTAACAGCCGGAAGCCAGAAGCAAGAGAGCTAGCACACGGCTATCACTGCTTTTTAAATCTAAAGAGACCACGCCCCAGTGGGCTAGTATCTTAAAGGCTATTGGCTAAAGGAGCAGAAGTAGCTCCCACAGCACCTCCCCCTTTTGTTTATGTAAGAGAGTTCCAAACCCAATACAAAACAATATACATTAGGAACAGATATCAAGTATAAAATTAGAATTACAATCAGCATAAACAATATTAAGCAAGGAACAAATGTTAAATGTTTTAATAAATATTCTATCCTAAGGAGTCTAAGTCTTGTATTGGAGATGGCTTGGTTAGATCATAAGAGGACGGTAACTATGATTATCTAATCATCAACCCTATCAAAGGCCTGAGAAGGGAGCTAATATTACTTGAGCAGGCAGGAAGTACAATCAAGTAGCTTCCAAAGCAAGTGATATATGACAGAGACAATAACTACCTGAGCAATCACCCAAAGTCTCATTTTGCAGTGTTGAAGTGACCAACTTCGGCTATGGCCTAGAATAACTGACAGACCATTTTCAAAGGCAAGAAATTTTTCAAAACTGTCTTACCCTGTCTTGGCAAGATTTGACAGTTCTGTTTATCCATTTCTGGATACTATATCTTGTCAGTGGTTGAGGCATGGGCATTTCTTTGCCCAAAGGCCAGATTTGCCAAGAAGAAAACAGGCTCCAAGCGGAGTGTCTTTGGTGCTCAACATTCTCTCGGGAATAGATCAGTGCTGCCAGGAGCAATTATGTCTCATGTCAACAAAACCCTAAATTATTTAAATTCCATGTTCCACAGATCCTTGAAGTGGTTGAAGATTATCTGTCTATACAGAATATAATCTCTATGAATTTAAAGAACCTGATCAGTCTAACTATAAGTATGACAAACATAGATTACTATTGATCTATAATTCTTAATACCTATCTAACTTAAAGATTAAGACAATAAACAACTGTGCAATAAATGAGGACAATGACCTCCAAATGTAAACAATGTACAAGTATCTTGATCAAAGGCAGAAATGTACACTGCAATATGGTAAATATATATGTATCAATACATAAAAAATGTTTTAAACAGAGGTAGAAACATGCATGCATACAATATACAATATAATTTAACTTTGTATCAATATACAAGAATCTATACCAATGTAATTGTCTGTAAACAATAACTCACAAATACCAATCTATTATTCTATCGTCCAATTCTCCCTCTTTTTTTTTCAAAAAAGGTCCCTGAGCTTATAAAATTCCTCCCCCAGCCCTCAACCATATACCAGTTATAATCAATCCCTAAAATGATGTCCCTAAGTTTGAGGACAAACTTTGCTGGGAGAGGGGACATCGTCTTCTTGAATTACTTCCAGCTGTCATGGGGGCTAGGTTCTTTCTAGGGGATCCTGTGAAAGTAAAATGATGATTACATTTCAAGGTTAATGTCTGGTAAGATTGCAAATAGTCTCTGAGTATTTTGTGGAAGTCTGGCCAAAATGTTGTAAAAGATGTGCACCATTTCAGCTAACCAAGTTGGAACCATCTTGTGCAGCTGGTACCCAAAACAGGTCTTGTAGTAGCGCTATCAGTGTCATGATGTCATATCAACCAGGTGGAGTTGTTGTTATGGGGCCCCATCTTCTTCCTGGAATCTTCAAAGATTACTGCAGGAAAATTCATTGTTCATTGTGGAAAACTTAAACATTGCTTATATAGACATTTACAGACATATATATTCAATGAAAGGTATAATAAAGACAAAAATAGATATGAAGAAAAGCAAAGATATTTTCTAAATAGTTTTTTCTTTCTGTCTCACATCAAACAGCTCTTGACGTAAGATAGAAACTCTGGGTTTTTTCTTTTAACAACATGCATGGATTTAAAGAAGGACAGAGCCATTGTCCAACTCTAAAACCAGCTCTATATATTCATAAACATATACATATATATAAATGTATACATTGTAACATTTGTACTTATGAACCATATTTGATTTTCTTGATGATCCTTATTGGATAATTATTTTTCTACCTGTCATCATTCAAACATCAGGAGTTTCTTGAATTTTTGAAGATGAGTATTTTTCTGCAAAGATAAGACGAGGACCCTGCCCCCATCCTAAATGCTTTTCTTACCACCTGTATGGTTATCACCAGTGTGGACGAGCTGTCATTTCTCTGTTTCAATAGGTTTTTCCTTTTCAAAGTGAATCTTTATTAATTTTGATGGCATGCATAATTTTTCATCTCCTGTGGAAACAAGAGCAAAACCCCTTCCCCAACATAGTACATCTCCTGGTTTCCATTTTGAGGTCAACACATCCTTGAAATATACTGGTTGATTCAATTCAGAAGTTTTTTTCCATTATCCAATGCCTCTCCGCTGCTGTTGTTCCTTTCTCATTAGCATTAAGAACACTCAAGGTTAACAAAGCATTATGCAATCTATTTCTGGGGGTATTTTCCGTCCCTTTCTGTTTGTTCAGCATATCCTTTATTGTACGATTTGACCTTTCTATAACTTCCTGACCTATAGGATTATTTGGTATACCTGTAATGTGCTTTATATTATAATAAGCAAAAAAGCATTTCATTTTCTTAGATACATATGCTGGACCATTGTCTGTCTTTATTTGTGCAGGTATATCCATGATGGCTATAACTTCCAATAAGTATGTGATTACTGAATCAGCCTTTTCTGAGCTCAGGGCAGTTGCCCATTGGAAACCTGAATACGTGTCTATGGTGTGGTGTACATATTTTAATTTACCAAATTCCATGCTTGGGTACATGAAGAGGTGTATGTTTAGCTTATATGCAGGCTTTCATAGTGACTTGAAGAACACTCAGTTCTCTCCTCTGTCTCTCTCTCTCTCTGTCTCTCTCTCTCTCTCTCTCTCTCTCTGTGTGTGTGTGTGTGTGTGTGTGTGTGTGTGTGTGTGTGTGTGTCTTGTATGAGAGAGAAAAAACCTTAGATGTTGTGATGTTGTTATGTTGTTCCTCGGGAGTCTTTCATCTTTTAAATATTCTATCTATCTATCTATCTATCTATCTATCTATCCATCTATCTATCGATCTATCTATTGATCATCTATTATTTTGTGGAAAGAAGGCATGCATGCTGCAACACACATCTAGAGGTCAGATGACAGCCTGAAGGAATCCGTTGTCTCCTTCCACCATGGTCATTCTGGAGATTTTTATTTCAGTTTTGTTAGCACCTTATCTGATGTGTCATCAGGCTGGGACCTTTGTTTGTTTGTTTGAGAAAGAGTTTTTCACTAGTTTCAAGCAAGTAACAGGTGAAAAGGAATGGTATCGACTCAGGACCCCAAGACCTAGCTCTCAGCACAAAGGAGATTTATTTGCGCCAGGGAGGCAGAAGACGGGGGAATAAGAGACAAAGACAGGAGATATAGGATAAGAGGGAAAGGTAAGGAAGGGAGCAAGGGAGAGGGGAAAAGGGTATTTTTCCCAGAGAAGGAGATAAAGGACTGCCTCTGGATAGAGAAGAGACAGATGTGGCACATAGGAAAATGGCAGTTTATAAAGGTACAAGGTGGAAATCCTGTGTTAGGACTAGTTGTTTGATTTAAATTGGTCAAGTTAACTAGTTGGGCCAAAGGGGGCTTTTGATTGTTAGACTCCAATACTTTGATAACTGAACAGTGGTAGTCAGCCTCATGAGGAAGAATTAACCATATAAGGACATAGACTTTGGTGGCTAGCTTTAGGAATGTAATCTAATGGTTTTTAGCAAAGCAGAAGGAACTGGGGAGAAGGGCAAGGCCTGCCAGAGCTGTGTTAGTCATGCATGGACTGACTGGCTAAAGTCCCTCCACCAGGGAAACTAGTCTGTTTGGCCAGCAAGCCCAGGGATCCACCTGTCTCTTTTCCAGCACTGAGAAGACAAGGGCATGCTGCTGCACTCTGCTTTGTTTGTGTGTGTGTGTCTGTTGTGTGACAATTTTCTTCCCTGTGGAGATGCAACACATATCCACTCATACTAGAGAAGGATCCCAGAAAAGACCAAAGCACAGATACCACCATGTTCAACTCGTTAAGCTAATGAGTATTATTGGGGTTACTGACAGGAGTATAGGTGAGGGGTTACTGACAGCAGTATGACTCAAAGAGAGCTGCATCATCAAAGCTCACCCCAGTACTGGTGACAACTCACAAAAATAGGAACCCTGGAGCACATTGCATAGCCTGTAGGCAGCTCAACAGGTTTTAAAGTGTCCTTTCCAAGTGACTCAGTTGGTCTAAATCCCTTCCAGGCAGTTCGGCTGTGCTTTGCTTCTTCCAGGCAGCTGGTTTGGTGCGGTGCCCATACTACTATGCGTACTACGGTACTACGTGTACTACGGCACTATGCCTGCAGTGCGGGGCCTGCACTACAGGACCATCCACGAGCAGGGCAAAGGCCTGGAGATTTAAACACACAAAGACACACAGACAGAGACACGATTCATCCTTGAAACAGGAATGCCCCAAAAATGCCCCCTTTATTATATCCAGTGGCAGCTTATGTAGGGATCCTTAACTGATAGCCATGCCCCAGCCAAACCCACCACTTTCCTGCCATCAGGAACTCATGCTCAGAGCAGTTGCAGGTTGCTCAGAACACAGGAAAACAAGTTGTTTACAGGAAATTCAGGATCTGGGGGTTTCACAGCTCCCAACAGTTTGGTATCAAGAGTATTCTTTTTTTGCAGCTTGACTTCTCTGAGAGTCTTCATTTCTGCTCTTTTCCTGTTGCTTACTCTGGCAAGGAGGGGCCTAGAGAATCTGGTCAGTTTCAGGGATTTCCTAAAGCTATTTTAATTTGTTTATCTTTCTGCTTAAGGAGCTTCCCTGCAGGAGAGAATATTTCAATACGGAGAAAACGGTTACACAACTGTGTGCAGCACCTATTCTAAGAACCAACCCTACTGACATTTTTTTCCTCAGCAAAACTGCACAAGAGATACCTTCTTGACCAACTGTGGCTTTGATGCAAATGCTTTTTAAAATCTTGCTAAAAATATGATGACTTGAAGTAGGCAAACTTCTCAGAGATGTAGTTAGAAGCATATTCATTGTCTTTCTCACTTACTGTGATAGAATGCTCAGAAAGGCAAGTGAAGAAAGTAAAGGGGTTTTAGCTGATGGTCTGAGGCAAGAGAGTCCATCCTTTTGACTCTCTGTGCCATAGTGAACAAAGAGTCATCACGGACCACACATTATATACAAAAAGACTAATGAAAATTGTTAAGAAAAATGTGTGTCATTTTCATTAGATATACCACCACAGATGAGCAAAAACATACTTAAATAATAATCCTAATTTGGGGTAACCCGTTGGAGCATCTTCTGAAATTCTTGAGGGGTCCCATATTTGTGGTGCAGTTCAATGTGGGGATAGAACAAGGTAGGGTTTTGAGGTAGCTGGTCGCGTTGTGTCCACAAATGGGAAGCATAGAGAGGATTGCTGCTGCTCAACTGACTAAACCCTTCTCCCTTTAGCCACCTCGAGACACCAGTCTGTGGATAATGCTGCCCACACTCAAAGTGACTCTTCCTACCTCAGTTAAGTCTTCTGAGCAACACCAAGACCTGTTCTCTGTTTGATCTCAAATTCAGTGAAGTTAACCACAAATAACAATCATCAAAAGGGGGCTAAAATTGAGAGAAACACTAAAGAGATGAAACAAGAAGAGACTGTGAGAATTGGAATCAGTGTGGGAGAAATGACATAAAGAGCTGAGACATAATGTCAGGAAGGAAGGCAATGGGAGAGGTAGTGGGTCTCAGTCAAATAGGTTTGGCTCGGGATTTGGGGTCTTACCAAGTCAGTAGCTTTACATGTGTTAGTTTCTTTAAAATGTAGCTCCATTTCTGAAAAACACGCATGGCATATAAATTCTTATCTATATGTACATATACATTATGTACTTGTATTCATGCATATATATGTGTGTATACACAGACATACTCACATATATGTATATATCTCAATTTACAGTAGGGTTGCATTCTGATAAACCCCGTATAAAATGAGAATGTAGGTAAACACACCTACTGGATATCACAGCTTAGCCTGGCACAGTTTAAACAAGCAAAGAACACTTTCCTCCACATACAGTTAAGTAAGTCCAAGCACCACAAGCCTGTCATAGGATAAAGTGCCTATATCTCATATAATGTGCTGAATGCTGAGTGTGAAAAGAAAGAGAAAGAAGGATAGACAGACAGACGAACGTACAGACAGACAGACAGACAGACAGATAGATAGATAAATGAGGCTCCTTGAGTTACGATGGTTTGTCTTGTGACTTTCCTACTCTACCATGATAGGAAAGGACTTTCACACCACAGAGATATGCTGCAACTGTGTCTTTGTGCTCCTGGAACAGAATACCTAATTAAAGGTAATTTGTACTTAGCAGAAATGTGCTACTCTAACCTGTGCAACATTTCACCTGCTGCTAATTTATATTGGTGATTAAATTTCAACATAGTTAGGGAAGGGCATGAATTTTCCACAACCTCACACACATGCATTTCCTCCACGGGTCTTGTTTTCGAGAGAGAAGCCATGCATCAAGTGCAAAGCACTGCACCTAGGCCACAGAGGGTGATGATGGTCATAGTTACTTGTATGCCTATATTGAACTAGAATACATTCTCCAAGTATTGTATGAGACCCAAAAGCATAAAATCCTCACCACAGGATCTCGGAACTTTGTTTTGTGCATCTGTTCTGGTTAGTTTTTATCTACTTGACACAAAATGATGTATTTGGGAAAAGACATCTTAATTCGGGAATATTTCCATTAAATTGAACTGTGAGCAAGTGTGTAGCATTTCCTTGATTGATGATTAATAAGGGAGGGCCCAGCTTAATATGGGTGCTGCCACTCCTGGCCAAGTGATCCTGAGTTGTATTTAAAAAAGCAAACTGAGCAAGGCATGGGGAACAAACAAGTGAGCAGCGTTCCTCCATGGCCTTGACTTCTGTTCCTGCCACTAGGTTTCTGCTTGGTTACTGCCCTGACTTCCCTAATGATGGATGGAGTGTAAGCTCAAAGATGAAATAAGTGTCTTCCTCCCTCAGATTCTTTAGGCACGCTCTTTTTTAAAATCATTTTTAAATTTTTTTAAAAAGAAAACAAACTATCTTTGTTTCATTATACATACCCAATCCAAGTTCCCTCTCCCTCCCCTCCTCCTATTCCCTCCACTTATCTACCTCCGTCCACTTCTCAGAAAGGATTAGGCACATTGCTTTGGGGAAGGTCCAAGGCCTTCCCTACTGTATCTAGGCTGAGCAAGGTATCCATCCAAGGAGAATAGGTTCCCAAAAAGCCAGTACAAGCAGTAGGGATAAATCCTGGTGCCAGTTCCAGTGGCCCCTCAGTCTGCCCCAGCCATACAACTGTCAACCACATTCAGAGGGCCTACTTTCATCTTATGCTTGGTCCTCCCCACTCTGGCTGGTGTTGCTGAGCTCCCATCTGCTCAGGTAGACTGTTTCAATGGGTGTCCCCATTATTGTCTTGATTACTTTGCTCATATTCTCATTCTCTCACTCTTCAACTGGATTTGGGAGCTCAGCCCAGTGCTCCAATGCAGGTCTCTGCCTCTGTTTCCATCAGTTGCTAGATGAAGGTTCTATGGTGATATTTAAGATATTCATCAGTCTGACTTCAGGGCAAGGCCAGTTTGGGAACCATCTCCTCTATTGCTTAAGGTCTTAGCTGGGGTCATCCTTGTGGATTCCTGGGAATTTCTCTAGAGCCAGGTTTCTTGCTAACCTCATAATGGCTCCCTCAATCAAGATATCTTTTTCCATGCTCTAATCTTTGTCTTTCCTCCGTCTCGACTATCCCATTCCCTCAATATCTCCTAGCCCCTCCCATTCTCCCCTCCTCTTCCCCTTATACCCTCTCTTCTTCCCACACCCCTGTGTTACCTATTTGTCAGGTGATCTTGTCTATTTTGACTTTCCAGGTGGATCTATATATGTTTTTCTTAGGGTTCTCCTTGTTACTTAGCTTCTGTAGGATCATGAACTATAGGCTCAAGATCCTTTGTTTATAGCTAGTATACACTTATAAGTGAGTACATACCATATTCATCTTTTTTGGGTCTGGGTTACCTCACTCAGGATGGTATTTTCTAGTTTCGTCTATTTGCATGCAAAATTGAAGATGTCTGATGTGGGAGGTCCTTCTGTCTATGTGTTGCTTTTATTGGTTAATTAATAAAGAACTGCTTTGAACCTATGACAGGGAAAAGCAGATATAGGTGGAGAAAGCTAGGCAGTATGCTGGGAGAAATAAGTGCAGAGTCAGGGAGACACCATGGAGCCTCCACCAGCGTCAGACATGCTGAAACTTTGCCGGTAAGCCACAGCCACATGGCGATACACAGATTAATAGAAATGGGTTAAATTAAGATGTAAGAATTAGCCAATAAGAAGCTAGAGCTAATGGGCCAAGCAGTGATTTAAATAATATAGTTTCTGTGTGGTTATTTTGGGGCTGAGCAGCCGGGAACGAACAAGCAGCCTCCTTACTACAGATGTCATTGTTTTTTACTGCTGAGTTGCACTCTAATGTGTAAATGTGCCACATTTTCTTTATCCATTCTTTGGTTGAAGGGCATCTAGGTTGTTTTCAGGTTCTGGATATTACAAATAATGCTGCTATGAACATAGTTGAGCATATGTCTTTGTAGTATGATTGAACATCTTTCGGGTATATGCCCAAGAGTGGTATTGCTGGATCCTGAGGTAGGCTGCTTTCCAGTTCTCTGAGAAACCATCATACTTATTTCCAAAGTGGTTGTGCAAGTTTGCATTCCCACCAGCAATGGATGAGTGTTCCCCTTACTCCACATCCTCTCCATCGTAAGCTATCATTGGTGTTTTTGATCTTAGCCATTCTGACAGCTGTAGGATGGCATATTAGAGTGGTTTTGATTTGCATTTTCCTGAAGGGTAAGGATGTTTAACATTTCCTTAAGTTTCTTTTGGCAATTTGAGATTCTTCTATTGGGAATTCTCTGTTTAGTTCTCTACCCTATTTTTTTAATTGGGTTATTTGGAATTTTGATGTCTAATTTCTTGAGTTCTTTATATATTTTGGAGATCAGACCTCTGTCTGAGGTGGGGTTGATGAAGATCTTTTCTCATTCTGTAGGCTGCCATTTTGCTTTATTGACCATGTCCTTTGCTTTACAGAAGCTTCTCAGTTTCAGGAGGTCCCATTTATTTATTGTTGCTCTCAGTGTCTGTGCTGCTGGGGTTATATTTAGGAAGTGGTCTCCTGTGCCTATGCATTGAAGGCTACTTCCCACTTCCTCTTTTATCAGGTTTTGTGTAGTTGGATTTATATTGAGGTCTTTATTCCATTTGGACTGGAGTTTTGTGCATTGGGATAGATAGGGATCTAGTTCTACATGTTGACATCCAGTAATGCCAGCACCATTTGATGACGATGCTTTCTTTTTTCTATTTTCTATTTTTTGGTTCTTTGTCAAAAATCAGATTTTCATAGGTGTGTGGATTAATATCTGAGTCTTCAATTTGATTCCACTGGTCAACCTCTCTGCTTGTAGCTCTGTAATATAGCTTGATGTCAGGTATGGTGTTGCCTCCAGAAGTTTCTTTATTGTACAGGATTGTTTAGGCTATTCTGTATTTTTACTTTCCATATGAAGTTGATTATTGTTCTTTCAATTTCTGTGAAGAATTCTGTTGAGATTTTTGATGGGGATTGCATTGAATCTATAGATTGCTTTTGGTAGGATTGCCATTTTTATTATGTTGACCCTCCCTATCCAAGAACATGGAAGATCTTTCCATTTCCTGGTATTTTATTCAATTTTTTTCTTCAAAGACTTAAAGTTCTTGTCAAATAGTTCTTTCACTTCCTTGGTTAGTGTTACCCCAAGATACTTTATACTACATGTGGCTATTGTGAAAGGTGATGTTTCTCTGATTTTTTTCAGCCCCTTTATCATTTGTATATAGGAGGACTACTTATTTTTTTGAGTTGATCTTGAATCCTGGCACATTACTGAAGGTATTTATCAGTTGTAGGAGTTTCCTGGTAGAGTTTTTGGGTCACTTATATATACTATCATATCATCTGCAAATAATGAAAGTTTGACTTCTTCCTTTCCAATTTGAATCCCCTTGATCTCCTTTTGTTGTCTTATTGCTATAGCCAGTACTTCAATAACTATATTGAAGAGATATGGAAAGAGTGGACAGCCTTGTCTTGTTTCTGATTTTAATGAAATCAATTTGAGTTTCTCTGCATTTAATTTGATGTTGGCTGTCGGCTTGCTGTATATTGCTTTTATTATTTTAGATTTGTTCCTTGTATCCCTGATCTTTCCAAGACCATTATCATGAAGAGGTGTTGGATTTTGTCAAATGCTTTCTCAGCTTCTAATGACATGATCGTATGTTTTTTTCTTTCAGTTTATTTATATGATGGATTGCATTGGTAGATTTTTCCTTGTTGAACAATCCCTGCATCTCTGGGATGAAGCCAACTTGAGCATGGTGGATGATATTTTTATGTGTTCTTTGATTCAGTTTGCTGTGTTTTATTGAGTATTTTTTGCATCTATGTTCATGAGTGAAATTGGTCTGTAATTCTCTTTCTTGGTTGAATCTTTGTGTGGTTTCCGTATCAGGGTAACTGTAGTCTCATAAAAAGAGTTTGGCAATGTTCCTTCTGTTTCTATTATGTGAAACACTTTGAGGAATATAGCTATTAGCCCTTCTTGGAAGTTCTGGTAGAATTCTGCACTAAAACCATTTGGTCCTGTGCTTTTTTGTTGTTGTTGTTGTTGTTGTTGGGAGGCTTTTGATGACAGCTTCTATTTCCTTACAGTTTATAGGTCTATTTAGATTGTTCATCTGGTCTTGATTTAAACTTGGTATATGGTATCTATTCAGAAAACTGTCCATTTCTCTTCCATTTTCCAATTTTGTCGAGTACAGGTTTTTGTAGTATGACCTAATGATTCTCTGGATTTCCTCAGTGTCTGTTGTTATGACCCCCTTTCCATTTCTGATTTTGTTAATTTGGATATTCTCTCTGTGTCTTTTAATTAGTTTAGATAAGGGTTTGGCTATTTTGTTGATTTTCTCAAAGAACCAGTTCTTTGTCTCATTGATTCTTTGTATTAGTTTCTTTGTTCTTATTTCATTTATTTCAGCTCTCAATTTGATTATTTCCTGTCTTCTACTCCTTCTGGGTGCATCTGCTTCTTTTTGTTCTAGGTTTGAGTATATTGTGCCTTCACTTTCATTGAATTCTGGAAGCCTTTAATTTCTTTCTTTATTTCCTCCTTGACCCAGAGGTGGTTCAATAGATCATTGTCCCATTCCCATAGTTTGTAGGTTTTCTGAGAGTAGTGTTGTTATTAAATTCTATTGTTGTTAAACAATAGTGACCTGATAAGATACAGGGGGTTACTCCAATTTTTTTTGCATCTGTGGAGGTTTGCTTTGTTACAGAGTATGTGGTCAATTTTAGAGGAGGTTCCATGAGGTGCTTGGAAGAAAGTGTATTCTTTTATGTTTGGGTAGAATGTTCTATAGATGTCTGTTAAGTCCACTTGAATCATGACATCCTTTAGTTCTCCTATTTTTCTGTTTCTGTTTGGTTGACCTGTCCATTGGTGAGAGTGGAGTGTTGAAGTTTCCAAATACTAGTGTGTGTGGTTTGATATGCGATTTAAGCTTCAGTAATGTTTCTTTTACATATGTGGGCACTCTTGTATTAGGGGCATAGATGTTCAGAATTGAGATTTCATTCCTGATGGATTGTTCCTCTTATGAGGATAAAGTGTTCTTCTCTATCTCTTCTGATTGATTTTAGTTTAAAAACTATTTTGTTGGATATTAGAATAGCTACACCTGCTTGTTTCTTAGGTCCATTTGATTGGAAAAACTTTCCCCAACCCTTTACTCTGAGGTAACGTCTGTCTTTGAGGCTGAGGTGTGTTTCTTGTATATAGCAGAAGGCTGGATCCTGTTTTCATATCCATTCTTTTAGCCTGTGTCTTTTTATAGGTGAATTAAGTCCATTGATATTAAGAGGTATTAATGATCAGTGGTTGTTAATTCCTGTTATTTTTTTGGTGGTAGTTGTTGTGTGTTTCCTTTTTTTGGGTTTTGCTGGTGGGAGGTTATCTTTTTCCTGCATTTTTGTGGGTGCAGTTAGCTTCCTTGCGTTGGTTTTCCTTCTAGAAGTTTTTGTAGGACTGAGTTTATGGATATATATTGTTTAAATCTGGTTTTGTCATGGAATATCTTGTTTTCTCCATTGGTGATGGTTTAAAGTTTTGCTGGGTATAGTAGTTTGGGATTGCATCCATGGTCTCTTAGTATCTACAGCACATCTGCCCAGGACCTTCTGGCTTTCATGGTTTTCATTAAGAAGTCAGGTGTAATCCTAATAGGTCTACCTTTATATGTCATTCAACCTTTTTCCTTTGCAGCTTTTAATATTCTTACTTATTCTGTATGTTTTGTTTTTTGATTATTATATGGCAAGGAGACTTTTTTTTTTGTTCCAGTCTATTTGGTGTCCTGTAATCTTCTTGTACCTTCATAGGGATATCCTTCTTTAGGTTGGGAAAGTTTTCTTCTATGATTTTGTTGAATATATTTTCTGTGCCTTTGAACTGGAGTTCTTCTACTTCTTCTGTCCCTATTATTCTTAGCTTTGGTCTTTCCATGGTGTTCCAGATTTCCTGGATGTTTTGTGTTAAGAACTTGTTGAATTTAATGCTTTTTTTGACCAATGAATTGATTTTCTCTATAGTATCTTCAACACCTGAGAATCTCTCTTCCATCTCTTGTATTCTGTTGGTTATATTTGCCCCTGTAGTTCCTGTTCTTTTGCCCATATTTTCTGCATCCAGAATTCCCTCAGTTTGGCTCTATTTTAGTCTTCAAGTCTTGAACTGTTTTTTCCACCTGTTTGAATGTTTTTTTGTTTGGGGGGGGTTCTTTGCGAGATTTGTTAATTTCTTCCAATTTTTTGTTTGTCTTTTCCTCCATTTCTTTAAGGCAGTTTTTCATTTCCTCAAAGGTCTCCATCGTCTTCATAAAGTTATGTTTAAAATCGTTTTCTTCTGCTTCTTCTGGGTTTGTATGATCAGGTCTTCCTGTTGTATGACCACTGGGTTCTGGTGTTATCATGTTGCTTTTTAGGTTGTTGGATGAATTCTTGCATTGATGCCTACCCATCTCTTCCTTCAGTTTATGCCGGCAGTGTCTTTGTGTCTTGGTCCAATCTTTGCAATGGCTGTCTGAGTCTTTGGGAATTCTTCTTGGTCTCCTCTGTACTGTCAATGTCTGTGTCTCAGGGAGCCATTGAGGTCTCCCTTAGCCTGCTTTCTTGGTCTTCTCTCCTGGTTCTCTCTCTTGGTCTACTCTGTGCAGTGGTTTAGAGTTTCTCTCTTCTCTCTTGGTCCTCTCTTGGTCCTTTCATCAGGAAACTCTCCTGTTGGCTGGCTAGATAAGCTGAGGTAGGTGGGGGAGGGGCCCAGGGTTTTGCCCCACTATGGATGTCCTAGAGGGTGGGGTGTCCCACCAGGTGGCTGCTCACTCACCTCTTGGCCCTCTCTGTATTGAAGCAAGCTGTATTTCAGAGTTTCACCAAGGTTGTATGAGGATAGGTGAGTTTGGGGGTGGGATGGGGCTAGTAGCTTGCAGGGTCTGGTGGATGGGGGTGGGTATTGGGGGAGCCTATTTGCAGGAAACTCTCATGGTGATTGGCTAGAGAAGCCTAGGCATTTGGTGGAGGGGCCTGGGGTTTTGTCCCACTATGGAGGTCTTAGAGGGTGGGGTATCCCACTGGGTTTTAGCTATGCTCTTTAGCACAACAATAGAAGGCAAATTACAATAGCTTCAGAACAACTTTTGGATGTAAAGGTACACAGAAAAATTACGATAGGTTAGCTGAAACTATTTTGAAGATGTTTGGGTGTAACTCCTGGGAGCTTCCTGCCACCAGATTCCTTTTTCTTGAACATATGAACAGTTGTCAAAGACCCACAGAATCCACTAGTTTTAAGTCTGCCACTTGACATTTGAAATATTGGCACAGTGGGTCTGAGAGAATGCCTGCAGTTCACTCGTCCTGGCATTGTTCTTTTCTGTTTCTAGCAAATCTTACAAAGGAAGAAACATTTCTTTGCCTACCCGAATTGAACTTCATTTGTCAGCCTTTCTGGTCTCTGTTATGTATTCTGAGAGCTTGTATTTTACAAGCAGTGTTATTCAGTATCCCCAAGAACATTGTTATCTTCAGGTTTTATCCAAAAGAAAAACACAAGACTTTTTACTACTGAGGCTGAACTGAACTGTCAGCTCAGTCAGTGCAGAGCTTACAATGACAAGCTCACAGAGCTTCGTGGGCCTCAAGTTCAAAATGAGCATCTTCAGTTCTTCCCTAGAGATGAGTCCAAGAGAAATTTGAACCTTAAAATAAAAATATCTTTAGTTTACTTTTCCCCATGACTTTACAAGGCACTCAACATTTGCCTCAAACTTGTACTTCAGTTTTGACTGTAGGAATGTTACCCCTTGCTTTTTCTGACTGGCCTCGTCGGTCCCAATTTTTGACTCTGCCCACCTCTTTCTTTACATCGATTTTTATACTGTAGAAATGATATAATGTAGAAAGAAGCATTTGCTTCTATGATCTTCTAGTGTAGGATTGGGCATTATATTGATATGAGGCACATTATTTGATCAGGTGACAGTAGTTAATCACCTAGTGTAGTCAAACTTGTAGTCATATTAGGTATGTTTTCAAGGTCAAAAAAATATAGTTTAGATAGCTGAGCCATCTTCAAACACTTTACAGATCTACAAACTATTGCATTTAAGATACTTTAATAATGTAAGTTCTTCTTTTTTTTATGACAATGAGACATGTCAGCTCCTAGTAGCACCAATCTACTTCAGAGAAGACAATGGCCATCAAAGAAACTCCACATGGAGTTTACTCTCTTTGTTGTAAAAGTAAGTCACTGGGTAAGAAAATGCTCCGCCTCGACTATTGACATTATGCTGTCCTAATTAGACAATCAGGACACAAATTATCCTGCTTCACAGAAAAGTCTGTTGAATATGCTAGGCCTGTAGTCTGAATATGGAAGCCCCAACATTGCAGAAGAACTTTGCGTGACTGTCCAGGCAACCAGCTGTTTCTGTCATTACTCACAATTTTTGGAAGTTGCTAGCTTGCACTTCCTGATTACTCAGTTAATATTATTTTCTTCTTGGATCTCTGAGGAAGTTGAAGAATAGATAGATATAGTTTACTAGACACAGAAAGCAAGTTATGATAGAAAGTAAATTATCTATAAGATTTTGGACTCACCAAGATAGGATAGATATGAAATATGTTCTCTGAATTTGTCAAATACAAATGGACTAGACATTGTTGATGTATTTATTGCCTGTATCTATTGTATATAGTCATTGCATATAGTTTTCTTATATTAGTTATAGCCTTCTTTTTTATTTCAGACAAAAAGGGAAAATGTAGTGGCATTTCAATTGTATTTTAATATGTAAAGATTGTCTGAAGATCTGAGAGTAAAACATTCTAGCTGGTTAGCCTTACAGATCAGATTATGGTAACACGCATCTTGCTGGGGGCCAAATGAAGCATGATTAATAAAAGCTCATGGTCTGTAAGTGGGATTCAGCCTGATGATCCGAAAAGCAAAACAGCCAGCCACTGGCTCTTACCTCGATCTCAGTCTGAAATGGTGATCCTGCCTCCTGGATCTCAGAAGGAGACTGCGTCTGAGAGCTGACTTCCACCTTCTTATATTCCTCTCTAGGGCTGGGATTAAAGGAGTGCACAACCAGATTTCTGTGGCAACTAGGGTAGCTACTCGGATTAAAGATGTGGGTTACCATAATCTGGCCTGGCTCTTACAGAAATTCGATGTCTTAATTACAGAAAACACTCCTAATATTTTTCTATTATCCTTCTCAGAATATAACTGTCAAATTAGTATTTTGGAGTTATTGCAGAGATCCCTCTCAGCACTCAAATTTGTTTTTATCTTAGTGAAAAATTCTATGTCTAACAGATAATTGTTTTGAAATAAATTCCTGTATGATTTATTATCAGTAAATGTTTCTCTACCTACTTTATATATCTGTGTATCTGAGATCATGTAAAAATTTCTCATGCCAAAGGGAGGTATAAGTGGGAAAAGTTTAAGAAGTCTTGTTTCAAAACATTAGTCGAGAAGAATATTCCATTAATGGTAACACTCCTGGGCATATACCCAAAGGACTCCATGTCTTATTATTGAGATATCTGTACACAATGTTTATTGTTGTTCTGTTCATGATAACAAATAAATGAAAACAGTCTAGATATTTATCAACTGATGACTGAATAAAGAAAACATGATACACATATACAATGGGGTTTATTCTGAGGTGAGAAAAAAATGAAATTTGTGGGGAAATGGACAGACTGAGGATAGTAGAACATTTAGCAAGGTGACTCAAATTCAAAATCGTGTGTTCTCACTCATATGTTGTTCTCAGTCTGTATTGAAATAAATGTAAGTAAAGCATAAAAAACTAGAAAAGGAGCTCAGAGAGGGCATAAATAAATAATGAGGAAGGAATGGGTGGGGCAGAGGGACATGTGAAAGAGAAAAAGGCACTGAAAGGGATGGGGAGGGGGATTACTGGGGCATTAGAGGTAACAGGAGAATGAGGTAGAAGAGAGGCAAGGAAATTTACTAAGACACACATTGTCGAATGTGTCATCATCATATCTAGTGTCTTAAATCCTAATTTAGAGTAGAAACACTTATGCATGCTCCTAGATGCTTAGGAACCAGTGTATTTCTATGATATTGGTAGTACAGCCCTAGAGTTTGCCTAAGCCGTAGCCACTGTCTACCCAATCCTGAGGTATCCCTCAGCCTGGCAACCTCTTATCAACTCTGGTTCCATCTAAATTGTCCGAGCTTTCACTTGTTAGAGAAATCCTGCAGTGGCTCTCTTTGGGGTCTGACTAAGTTCATTTAAGGCAATGTTTTCTGGGTTCTGTCTTACCCATAAGTGTACATCTAAGTGATTCTATGTCCATTCATGGTGTGTACCATTACCACCATCCACCTCTCTTCATCTTGAACATCTCAAGTCTGTACCCACTGAATAATGATTCTTCTACTTCCCCTGGTACTAATAACTACTTTTCTAATTTCTGCTTCTACAATTTTGACTATGTAATATCTCATATGAGTAGAGCTAAATTTATTTGTGACTTCCTCGTTTCAATTTTCCAAATGTTCTACAGTTCATTCATAGTGCAGCCTATTTCAATAGTTCTGTGAATCAATTACTACAGTTTCTTATCCACTTATTTTTTGATAGACACTGGATCACTTCCACGGTTTTGTTACTGTAAACAGCGCTGTCAATATTGACTTACAATTATCTCCTTGAGACTCTGTTTTCATTTATATATTTAACCATATACCCCAAAAAGGAATTACTGTAACAAGTCATAATTCCTTGTTTTAATTTTAAAGGAACTGTCATGCTTCCTTCCACAGTGGATGCACCATTTTATATTTCCGTCAGCAGAGCACAAAGAATACAAACTAGGTGCTAACAATACATCCTCACCAATACTTGTCTATTATAATTATCCTCCTAGGAGCTGAGGCGACTTCTTGTCATTTTGATTTGTATTTCTCTAATCATTAATGATGCTTAGCAGCTTTTCAAATATGATCACTGGCCATTTGTGTATCTTCGGAGGAGGAGTGTTCATTGGAGTATTTGTACCCTTTAAAATCTTCTTACTTGATGTTATTGTGTTTTAGGTGTTCTTTTACATTCTGTATTTCAAAGAGTTTTACAGTCTTGATTCTTAGCTTTTAACCTCTAATACATTTGAGAATTTTCCTTTATGGTATTCAGTACAAAGAGGTCATTTCATTCTACATGTGGATGCCCTGTTTTCCCAGAACCATCTGTTGGAAAGCTGTCTTTTCCCCTTGAAGATCATTTGACACGCATACAAGGAGTTATTTTTGGATTCCCCCATAATTCATTTTTCTACATGTCTGTATTCATGCCAATGCAATACTGTACACATTATTTTAGTTTGGCTATGAGCCTTAATTTCAGAAGATATAAAGTCTTAGTTTCATTATTGTCGTGATGGTTTTCTCTCTTAAAGATCCCTTGATGTTCCATAAGAACATTATCAAATTATTAATTATGAATAAGTCTTTGGAACTTTGCTAGAGATTTTATTAAACCTGTAATGGGGCCCAACCCTCATTGTTTGATTACCTCTTTGTACAACCCTGGTTTGGGGGCCAGGGAAACAAATCATATTCAAGGCATATCTTATGTTATTAAAATCCCTTATTTCCTTGCTTGGGTGTTCCTGCTCTGGTTACTATTGGCAGTGGGTTATTTAAATCCTCAACTATTATTGATACCTCTTTCTTCAGTCCTATCAATTCTTTGTTTTTATATGTTCATGAGCTAGCTTTAGTACATACATTTCTGGTTGTAATAAATTTTTCTTGCATAAAAACTTGTATTGGGTGGTGGTGGTGCATGTCTTCTAAACCAGCACTCGGGAGGCAGAGGCAGGGGGATCTCTGTGAGTTCAAGGCCAGACTGGACTACAGAGCTAGTTCTAGGACAGCCAGAATTATTACACAGAGAAACCCTGTCTCTAAAAAAAAACAAACAAAAAAAAACAAAAAAAAACTTTTATTAGTTTATAATGTCATTTTTCTGATGTATATTTTTAAATTAAAATCCATTTTTCTAATGTTCATTTAACTTTGCTCTTTCTTGGTTTCTATATTTATGAGACATTATTTTAAGGAGTTTAGACAGGTTTATTTTATTTAATATGTATAAATGTTTTGTCTATGTGTATGTATGTATGTATGTATGTATGTATGTATGTATGTATGTATGCTGTATGCATGCTTATTTTCCATAGTGGTCAAAATGTGGCATTAGATGCCTTAGAACTGAAGTTACAGGTATTTATAGGCTACCTTGTGGGGTCCAAGTGTTGAAACTGGGTTTTCTGCAAGAGCAAAGGGGTTCTTAACTATTGAGCCACATTTCTCTAGCCTATGACCTTATTTTAAAATATTTTATTTTTATTATATTGATGCCTTTCGATCTTGAGTGATTCTCTTATTCATAGGATCACTTGATAAATCTATTAAACTTTGATGTTTTGACTGGGGAAATTAAGCCATTTATATTTAAAGTAATTGCTTGAAAAAAATGACTGATCAATTTTCTTTTTTTTTTTAGATTTGTTGGTATTATGTAGTGAATTGCTCAATTTCCTCCTTTATTTCCATTGGCGCGCGTGCGTGTGTTTGTGTGTGTGTGTGTGTGTGTGTGTATACATATATATATATATTCCTTTCCTGCTTATTTGTGATTATCCTGGGGATTATATCAGTAATCTCAATTTATGGCTTTCAAATTTGAATTTATATGAGACTACCTTCACAAACATACAGTTCTGTTCTTTCCAGAGCCCCACCCACCTTTTGTACTTGTTGATGCCACAAAATGATGCTTTTACCTTCTGTATATGGAAACATCAATTGATATTTTTGGTGTAATAATCTTCTCAGTTATATAGAAAACAAAATGTAGAGTAGAAAACCTAAAATGTATGATTTTCTATGCATTTAACTTTACTAGATTGCAGTTCTTTCCCATACTTTCTATGTTACCATTCAGTGCCCTGTCTTTTCAGCTATGGTCCTCACTTCCCTATGCCTATGGAAGATGTTCCATTGACAGTGAAGTCTTTGGTTTCTGTTTGTCTTGAAAAGCTTGAACTTCTCATACTTAAAAAAATTGATTTATAAAACATATGAGCCTTACTCGCCACTTTTGGAATTTTCTTAGTTGACAGTGCTTAAACTTTTAGTATTTTATCCTTTGCCATTCAAAATAAATAATGTAAAAACAAAGAAAACAGACTTGCAGCTTGGGATGCAGTGTATAATCTGCTGCTCCTTGGTGTCTGAAGTTTTTGCTGAGAAGTCTTGTAGTGATTTTTCTAATGATCGCTGGATCCTTAGGTCTGTGGTATGTCATCTTGTATGTGGTATACACTTTGACTGCAGTGTGTCTCCATGTGCGTCTTTGGGCTTATCTGGAAATTCAATGAGGTTTTGGAAATTTAAATTCTAGTATTTTACGAACAATGTGATCAGCTCCTATTGTTTTCAGATGACCTCTCTGTCTCTTTCTTCTGTACTTTCCTTCAGGGGCTCCTAGAGTATATGTATTAATCTGCTTGCTGGTATTTCCAAGGGTCCCTGAGCCTCTTTTCACTTTTCTCTAGTCTTTTCTTTTTTTGCTCTGGCCCTAAAACTTGATACTTTCTATTAATGTGTTTTATCAAATCTGCAGACCCTTTCTTCTGCCTGCTCAAATCTGTCTTTGAATCCCTCAAACAAATGTTTCATTTCAACTATTATGCTTTTAAATTCCACAGTTTCATGTTGGCTTGTTTTTGAATTTTCTACATTTAGTGGTTTCTTCCTTTTTCATACATATTTTGATAACTTTGTCTGTTATCTTTCTTAAATTCACCAAATTGTTAAAACCAGTTTTTAAAGTCGTTTTCTAATAGACTCGTCATCAGTTATTAGTTAGCAATGATACCTTCTTTATTGACTTAATCTTTGGAATTGGCTAAGATTCTCATTTGATGTGTATCTTATAGTCATTCTGTTGAAAACTAGAGTTTTGGATCACTGGCCCTGTAAGTCCCTTGAAAAATGACCTTAGTTAGAGGCAGGGCTTGCAACACTGGAGCAGCTGCAGCAGCTGCTGTTGCCTCTCTGAGACCAGAAGTAATCAGACAGAAGTTCCTTACCATCTGGAAGTCAGGGTCCCTCTAACCATCCTCAGCTTCTGCAAGCTGGTACGAAAACACAAAGGCAGCTCCCTGCCAAGGCACCAGTGATTTTGCGGGCTGGTTACCTGCTATTGTATCATGAATTAAAACTCACTGAATGTAAGAATGGGTTATTATCTTACTCTTTTCTTGGTACTTTTTTGATAACTATAAAACATTTACATTAGATATATTCTGTTAATAAAACCAAAATTTACCTGGGAAGAAAGTTTTCTAGTGTTTCCTACTCCATTATCCTTCCAGGTTGCGGTCTGTAGTTACTCATTAAAAATTGTGGATGGATAAATAGGTTTTGTGAGAACACATGTTTGAAACACTGTGTAATTCAATATTAAAATGAGTGAGTGACAATGTTGCATCTCTCATGAAAATTCTGTTTCATAGCAAGTGATCCAAACACAATAAACTTATAGGACATTAATCATTTATAATTCCATGCGCATTTGGGTCTTTTAATGAATATGTTTTTAATTTTATGTGTAAGTGTTTGCCGGCATGTATATCTGTGCACCATGTGCATTCCTTGTGCCTGTGGAGACCAGGGGAGAGCATCAGATTCCCTGGAACTTGAGCTACAGATGTTGTGAGCCACCATCTGGATTCTGGGATCCGAATCCAGATACTTTGCAAGAGCAACAATTGCTCTAAAGCATGGGACAATCTCCACAGCCCCTGAATTAAGAGAAACTTAGAAACAAACAAGGAGACAAAAAAAATTGAGTGGCTAGAGATGAGCCTTCCAAGAGAAAAGTTCCATTTCGACTTCCAGGTAATATGGAGAGAAAGAGGAACTGAGTAACTTCCACTAGGGGAACAGCATTAGCAAAAGCCCCAAGGAACTTGCAAAGTGAATGTGTTATACAAAACCAGGACTGTGTTAAAGGTACAACTTGAGATGAGTTCCTGTCTTAATTACCTAGTGCTGTACTAGCTATAAAGTGTTTTTTTCTAAGAAGTGTTTTTCTTTCTCTGTAGATCTGACACCTGCTACCTCCCTCTCCCTGCTTGATACTAGCTTCCCTGTGGTGTTAAAGTCTGGCACTTCATATGAGTTTTCTCAAGGCTAGATCCGTAAGCAACACCATGAAAGACTTGCTGTCACTGTATGGCAGTGATGTTATTCAGCACAAGCACAATGTGGTTTAATCCTGTATCCACTTAGCAATGCTCCTGTATTTTTCCATGTCTATTTCTCCCTGAATTACATGGAATAGACATCCAATTATTTCTAAAAATTATGTAGGAATAACTCTTTTATAAAAAAAAACATCGAATGGAAAAATGTGTTCATTATAATTACAGATTATAGAATTTTATAATAGAGAATTCTATGGTGACCTTAAAAGATGGCCCAGTTGTATTTGTTCTAGATAGATAGATAGATAGATAGTTAGATAGATTAGATAGGTAGGTAGATAGATTTAGATAAAGAGGTAGTCAAATAACAGTATAATGGTAGGAAAGAGGTAAATAGGTAATGTAGATAAAGAGGCAAATATAAAATAATAGAAGAGATATATATATAATTACACAATATAGACAGATATTCTTGCTAGATAAATAGTGGTAGAGAGATGTAGATTATATAGAAGATAGATAGATAGATAGATAGATAGATAGATAGATAGATAGATGATAGATAGATAGATAGATAGATAGATAGATAGATGATAGATAGATAGATAGATAGATAGATAGATAGATAGATGATAGATAGATAGATAGATGATAGATAGATAGATAGATAGATAGATAGATAGATAGATAGATAGATAGATAGATGCACAGACTAGGGAAGCTATGTAGCTGTTTTATGCAGGACAATGTGCTCCACTACTCCACACAGCAAAAATCTCTTCCATGTTGTTTCTGTATTAGAGCTGTCTGATTTAATCATCAGTCAATGATTTTGCTCTCACAGAAAGTTCTAATACTGTTCTAAACTGGAGGCAGCTCTTACCTGTCAGATTGATTGGCTGTGTCTCTGCCTGACTCCATGTTTAGTGATTACTTGAAATTAGCAAGTAGTACACCTAAGAGTTGTGATGGCCAGTCTTGCTTGTCAACATGAAACAACTAGGCAGATAACAACTGTTCAGGGTTTTGTGGTCAAAGGAAATTTCTTGATTTAAAAAATTATGGATTCTCAGGGAATTGATTAGTGAGAGTTCAGTGTATGTTCCTAGAATTGCATTCGTGCTATTGTACCTGCAGACTGACTGATTGCGTGTTGACCACAGGTCTGGGAAGTTAGACTTCTGACCCCAGTTTTCAATTGTATACATGGAGGTTGGTAAAGGATCACTTGTCCCCAGTACGTTTGTATAATGAATAATACATGTTCCTAGATACATAGATAGAGGGTGGTATTGGGTAGTTCTGTGGTCTCCAATGAATCATTTGCCTTGTGGGAATATGAATATCTTTGTTTCATATACCTGCAGAAAGACAACCTTTAAGCGCCATATGGGGCTGTTGAAATCAAGTGCCTGTGCAAATGCATTTTATAGATTATAAAGTGCTATTAAAATTCCATTAGGCCATTACTTGTATAAAATATTAAATCATGACACCACTCTCCTTCAATTTTATATTCATTAATAGGAATGAGAAGCCATCTCACATAGCAATTAAAGATATAGATTGTGTTATCAACTAGGCCTGAGCTGAATGGGACTCTTGTCTTTTATCCACTATTCCAATATGTGGTTTGGGATATTGATTTAACCTCTCTATACCTCAGTTTCCTCACGTATAAACAGCAGTCCAATGCTTAAATCATAGGACTTTTGTAAGTAAGGATTACATAACACAAGAATAATACTTAACATGATAGGAGGTGAAGAGCAGGCTGGAGAAAATTAATTGGAATTATTATCACTGTCTTATTCATCATCACTAAGCGAAGAACCCAAGAAACAGAATTATGTAGTTCCATTTTTCACACAGACTCTGCTGGAATAACTACTGTTTTTTATGCATGTAACTTCTATTGGATTTTCTTTGGACATTTAGGCATTCTGATTCCTGTGACCTTCCCCAGCAACACTTTCTCTTATCTCCCTTTCACCCACACTGACCATACCCGACCAGCTACTTTCACAGATTCATGTTTGTTTGTTTGTTTCTCACAGGCATTGCCCATGCATGTGATGATGGGTTTTAAGCTCTCCATGCAAGCCTGGTGGATGCCTCAGTGAGGTCCACAACTGAAGACAATGGCTGACCCTCCTCCAGAGTCCATCTGTACATAATAATGTATCAGGAATGGGAAATACCATGGGAGGCTCTCTTGAATCCATGATTGACTGTTGATAGGCCCAGTTGGTGTAGGACTATTCCAGCAGCCGCGGCTGTAGTGAGGTGATGACTGCATTGGCTGTGCCATGCCCAGGAGACAGCAGTTCACAGCTCTTCTCCCTGTCGCCCAGGTAGTCTTTCATCCCCTTCTTCCTTAATGATCCCTGATCCTTAGATACGGTGATAGAAATGTTTTGTTTAACTTTAGCACTGAGCTCTCACTAATCAGTTCCCAAAGGATCCATTATTTTTTTAAAATCAAGCAATTTCATTTGACTACAAAACCCTGGACAATTATTATCTTCCACCGTGAATTTATTTCCCTTTTTCTGACATTTTCCGCAACTCATTTCCTCTGAGCAGTGTGCCCTTAATCCATGCACAGTAACCTACCTGACCTTCTGGAGGATATGCCTGGGCATGAATAAGACAGTTGACACTGTGTTCTTTCCTACTTAGGTGTACCCATGATAAAGTTTAATATACAAATAGGAACAGCAAGATGTTCACAATAACAAAATTCAATGAATAATATACTGCCAGAAACCTGAATGCTATGAAATTTCATTCTACTCAGAACTACATGTAACATATGATCTAAATATACTTATTTCTATAATTTTTCATTTGATATTTTGGTGTGTGGTTGACCACGAAGAAAGGAAATTACTAAAGCAAAACCAGGGACAGTGGGGGGGTGGATGATTTCTGCTTGACTTATAACCTTGTTACTCTTCCCTTCTTTCTTTCCCCATTCTCTCTCCTTCTTTTGTAACTTGAAAGTTTGTAGACTAACCTTATACCCATTTAACAAATAATTATCGGTGACTGACCCATGATATTTGAAGTCTCACATTGGAAAAATGTAAAATGCATCTTGATTCTTTGGCAACATTTCTCTTACACCGTAGAAGAGTCAATGGTAAGACAAAGATGGATAATAATTTTTGAGAGTTTCATAATGCTTGGAGTGTGTTTAACTCATACTCACCATCTACTTCTCTTTTAGCTCCTTCCAGATCTCACCATGTTTCCCTTCCAACTTAATGTCATTTTTAAGTTAACCAACTAAGTTCAAACTTTGTCACCTATATACATGTAGATATGGAGCCATCCCTTGGAACACGATCTACCTACCAGCTGTTGACTGAGTTTTCTGTCCCGCATGGTTTCTGTCCTCCCACCAGGTCCCACAGCCGTTTAGCCCCAAAGAAATCACACAGAGATCTATATTAATGATAAACTGATAGCCCATTAGCTCAGGCTTCTTATTAACTCTTATAACTTATATTAACCCATTATTCTTATCTATGTTCACCACATGGCTCGGTACCTTTTTCAGCAGGGCAATCACATCTTTCTTCTTCTGTGGTTGGGACAGGACTGGGGAGGAATGGGCTTCCTCCTTCCCAGAATTCTCCTGTTCTCCTTGACCTGCCTCTACTTCCTGTCTGGTTGTCCCGCCTATACTTTCTACCTGGCTATTGACCAGTGTTTATTTAAAATATAATTGACAGAATATAATTGTCCCACACCAACCAGCTTCCCTTTCCCTAGCAAAATTGTAAGTATAGCTCTTAGTCCTTCTCTGAGAAGGTTCTTTGTGCAGTGAATAGTTGTTAATACAGAGAATCACAACTGCTCAAAATGTAGATATATGTTTGCAATAGTAAATCATAAACAAGAACCCCTCTTCTCAAGGACCAGAGAACATTGTAGAACTAGTTCGAATAGATTCTAAGAGCCAGAGTTTGTGGAGGACTGGTTGAAACTCTCTTCTGGATATGACAGGACCATTGCATGCACCAACTCACAGTTCTGGTTACCGGCACAAGATGTGTACAAGAACAAATTAATCAATGTTCAAACATGGAGGGAGAAAGGCTTGTGAACCTCCACCCATAGCTATATAAGAAGATGCTAAAAGGTACCTCAGTCTCTTAATCCTTTCTACATCACTCCATTCTTCTCACTCTTATTTTCTAGAAATGGTTAGCTTTAGTAGTCTTGGTAAGATTTAATAATAAAATATTATGATCATAAGAAGCTTTTTACTTATTTTAGAGTACAGTAGTAACATTAGGAAATATTACATATTTTTATTTTTAGGACCAATGAGTAAATTCAAGTGTAACTTGTTAGTTTTGGTTTGCCAAAATTACTTCTCTTCCAAATAAGATAAAACCCACACTGAAGACAATAGTCAGTCATTGTAGTAAGTGTTACACTAAGTAACATACCAGTTTGTGCATAATCCACTCATTTGTCAGTAGTTCAGAAACTTAGCTAAGGCGATAATAGTCTTTGCACTAATTATAATGTTTACACAGAGGAAGGCACAGGAATCAAAAACAGGAGTGAAGAGCCAGAATAGCCAACTCTATTGGTAGTTTCTGATTGGTAACTAAGGCTTTCCGAGTTTCAGCTCTCGGTCTCAAATATTATGATGATTTAGAAACTGGAAAACTAGGGTCCCCAGACAAAATCTAGATTTCCGCCTATTTTTGTCAGGTTCATGATCTAACAAATGGGCTAAAGAGAGACGACTCCATGGTTCACAGAACCCTGAGTTAGGTTTCTGGCACCCCCCCCCAATTCTGGGTAGCTCAAAGCCTCACTTCTAGGGGATCCTAACTTTTATTCTGGTTTCTGTGGTTACCTGCATGTATATGTAGCTCCCCAAAATAGAGAGATATATACATAATCTAAAAAGTAAAACCATGTAGGAGAGTACGAAGAGAAGAAAGGGAAGACAGAAATGGTAGAATTATATTATAATCTCAAAATCAAAAGAAAATTAAAATCTTTAAAAAGAATAACTTTTACATATTTCAATAACTGAAATAGATCAACAGAAAAATAATATTTTATGACATGAAATATATGGAATTTAAATGTAGGTGTCTATAGATACAATTAC
Organism: Ondatra zibethicus; assembly: GCA_004026605.1. NCBI lineage: Eukaryota > Metazoa > Chordata > Mammalia > Rodentia > Cricetidae > Ondatra > Ondatra zibethicus. The sequence continues at coordinate 42,164 of PVIU01006109.1, read as the reverse complement.
ATCAAAACAAGGCATGCTGTTCATTTATGTTTTCTTTCCAGATGCTTAAATGCTGTAATATTTGAATGTGGTCATTATGAGAGAGATTTCACTGTCTGGAAGCCTAACATATATATTATCTGGCTTGCACAGAAAATTGTGCCAACCCTTGAGGTGGCCCCATATGAGACTTTGCAAAGCCAGTTGATATAATTAACATACCTAGCACACACTGGGCTTTGACTAACCATTGGCTGCTGTGGTTATATGTAAATACTATGCTGATAAAGAAAGGCTCCATGCCTCCAATTTTAGTTACAAATTATAAGATCCAGTAAAACCAAATTTTCTGAAAAATGAAATTAAAGGATCTGAGGAGGGTTGTGGGAAGTAAAATTTGAGGGGTAAAATGCTCTGAGTATTCAGGGCTAAAGATGTGTTCTAGATGACATGCCTAAGATGATGCATTCCTATCACTTCCTGATAGTGAGGCTATGGTCTGTTAAGTTGGCTGCTATAGATTTGCTACTGTCCCTCACTAAATAAAAACTCCAATGATAATTTTATTGTTTATATTATCAATATAAACGCCAAATCTACTGTTAGAATGCTCCTTTAGTATAACTCGTCTTTTCATTGGCACATGCTGTTCCTTTTGGCTTCCATTAAAATATGTATAACATGCAGCCAAGACCATGGCATCCTGATTTTCTTCTGCTGAACACTGAGCCATCTTTTCTTTCATTTTGTAACCCTTGATTCACATTTCTTGACGTCCCAAGGAATTGTAACAGCATGATCATTGAACTAGTGGTGAGGCATTTGAAGTGTCCTAGAATTACATGCAACAGAGCCCTTAGGAACAAAACAGATTTAATAACAATATAAAATGAATTAAGCAGAAATAAGTAGTTAGTCTGGAGGAAGGTCACTGCACTGCTGAGCTTCAAAGATTCAATAGTCAAGGCATCAAGATTATATTAATTAATAAGGTGGCTTGCGTTTTCTATCTTCTGAGATTTAATTAACAAAGACAAGATATTAGAGTTAAATGGGTGTTACACTGGTTGGTAAAGATGTCATTAGACAGGATCTAATGCAAATAAAAAAGTTAATAAAAATTTAACATTAACTTATTTGATTAAAATTAACTACTCTATAAACACTGTTTTGTTTTAAACTTTGTAATCCACCAGAACTCTCACTATGGACACCATTCTCTGCGTAGATCCCAGCACTGCCATTTCTTCTTCTATCATGTAACAGTCAATATAGTGTCCACTCTGCTACTGTAACAAACCACTTGAGATATTTAAGGTAAAATCAGGAGGGGTTTCTTTGCTGAGTTTTTGTGGTTTACTTTCTTGTTTGTAAAGACAGACTCTTGCTATATTGTCTAGTCTACTATCGAATTCACGGCTCAAGCAGTCCTTCTGCTTCAATCTTTAGAGGTGCTGGGGCTGCAGATATGTATTAACACATCTGGCTTGGCCCATGGTTTTAGAGGTTTTAGTCCATTATTCATTTCCTCCGTGATTTGGGGTCTATGGTGAAGTATATAGCACAGTGGGAGTCCAAAGAAAAGGATGAGGCTGTTTACTTCAAGAAAACCAGCAAGCAAAAGAAACAAAGAAAGGAGGAAGCTGGCATCTCAGAATCCCCTTGGAGGCCACCAATGACCTACCTTTCTTCCATTAGGCCCAATGTCTTGAAGATTCTACCACCATTAGATGGCACCATAGGATGGGGATCAAGACTAACTCAGGAGTCTTTGAGTGATGTTTATTCAAACCATCTCATTTGTCTGTCCATTCATCTATTGATAGATATTAGATTTTCATATCTGGACTGTAGCAAAAGAAGTTTTCAAGAACACAGGTGTTCAAGTATCTTTTGAAAGTCCTGACTTGATTTTTGCTAGAGGTATACACAGATCTGGAAGTGTTGGATTTTGTCCCATTCCTGTCTTACACAATGACTCTATAAGTCTATGTCTCCACCAGCAATGCACAGACTTCCCTTGGTACCCCAGTGCTATATTTTGTCTTTTTGCTGGCTGCCTTTCTATTAGGTGTGAAGTAGAAACTGTGATTTTCAGTTGCATTTCCCTGGGAGTTAGTGATGTAGTGCATGCTTTAATGTATCTGCTGATCATTTGTTTGTCTACTTTAGACACGCCTGTGTTCAAGTCCTTCACTCATTTCTATGTGGGATTGTTTGGGGGAGTTCTATCAAAGAGGGTATGTTCCCTAAATATTTTGTATTTTATCTCCTTGTTAGCTATAAGGTGCCTACCCAGGGTGGTTATAAAAATAAAATGAAACAAAAAGCAGGAGTGCAAATCAGAAAAGAAGAAATTTATCTCCAAGGATGAAATGGTTGTATAAATAGAAAATTTCAAAGATACCTTCAAGAAACTGGTATGACTAATGAACATATTCATTAAAGTTTTAATATACAAAATCAACATAGAAAAATCAATTCCAATTATACAAAAAGCATTGAGTTGCCTAAAAAGGAAGAAAAGAGAAAAAGAAAGGAAGAAGGAAATTTCCATCTTTAATTGTGTCAAAAAGAACAGAATCCTAGAAATAAATAAATCAACACACAGACATACAAGATTTGTAAATTTAAAACGATAAGTCCTTGATTTAAACAAGGCCAAGAAAACATAAATATGTAAGAAACATGCCCTGTGTTTATGGACTTGAAAAGTTAACATTGCTAAAACATCTATATTCTCTAACAATCTTCATCAAAACTACAATGACCTTTCTCATGGAAATAGGATTGTCTTAAATTTGTTTAGAACCAGAAAAGACTCTCAATAGCTAATACAGTTCTATCTATCTATCTATCTATCTATCTATCTATCTATCTATCTATCTATCTACCTACCTACCAGTCTCTGTGTGTGTGTGTGTGTGTGTCTGTGTGCTTGCAAGTGTGCATGTATATATGAAGACCAGATATTGATATCAGTTGCCTTTTTTTCTAAGACATAGTCTTTCACTCAGCCCAGATCTCTCTATCTAAACTAGGCTGCCTGGCCAGCAAATCCCAAGGATCTTCCTGTGCCTACCCCCAGCACTGGAATTCCATGTGTGCATCATGACATGTCGGTGCTGTAAATTGAACTCAGTTTATCATGCTGATAAGCAGATTTTTAACCTACTGATTCATCTTCTTATCTCTCATAACAGAGTCTTCAGCAAGAGGAACAATGCTGAGGGCATCAAATGTATTGACTTTAAGTTATATTACTAAGTTATTTTAACCAAAATAGGATGATGTTAATATTTAAAACAGACACATAAGACTGTAGAACAGAGTAGAGGGCCATAAATAAAACTACAGGGAAGACAACCAACTAACAAAGGTGCCATAGGGAAAGAATAGCTGGTTCAATACAATTGTTGGGAAAGCCATATTACCCAAACAAAAATGAGAGCATTTGAACAGTTCATAGTATGAAACCAACATTGGGCAAAGAGCCAAGCCGTTCAAAGCTGACTCCTGGACCAGAGAGATGGCTGAGTGGGTAAACTGCTTGCTGAGTGAGTGTCTAGAGACAAAGAGACAGGAAGTGATGCAAATCCCAGAGGAGTGGTTCTGGCCATTTGGATCCAATTAGCTTTAAGGAAGGACTCTTTGAAGTGGCACTGAAGATCATCTTCTGGAAGAAGTAAGCTGCACTGTATACTTCTAAATAACACAGCTGCAATGATGAATTCAAGCTTATAAATGTAACCTCTAAAATAAATCATGTGATTAAATTGTGATAATTAAACCCTTGGGAAATTAAAAGTGGATGTTAGTTCAGTTTGAATATAGGCTCTTTCTACCAAAGCATACTTACATTCTAAACACATGTAAATACCAACTAATGAGCTAGCTCAAAAATAGACTATATTTTGATGTCACAGGCGGGCTGCCACTGATGATGATGATAGGTCAGGAAGAAAGTGTCTAAGTCAAACACACACACACACACACACACACTCACATACACACACACACATCGTATTAAAAGGCAGTGACCTCCAGTTCTGGACACATTCCTGTAAATGATATAATCCTGTTCTCTTTTATGGCTGAATAAAGCCCCATTTCCTTTGTCTGTTTAGGTGTATGAGCACCTAGACTGATGGCATAATCCAGCTATTGTGAATGACACGATAGTAAGCATGGATATGCGGGTAAATATTTTTTGAGAGGGGAATAATCAAGGTTTTCAAATTTCAAACCCAAACAAAGAAATTTTGCAGTCAGCAGCCACTTGTGAGATTTATTTTGTTAAAAATTTTTGGGAAGTTCCTTTCTTTTCAAATAGACTATGAAATGTCACATATTTTCACCACTAGTTCTGTATATTATTAGAGATGTTGTGAACATTTCTGCACCAACTATTTAATCTCAGACTCATTGTGAGTCATGGCTTTGCCCAGTGTGGTCTCTGTCACATATCTATTGTCCATAAAAGGCTTTGAAATGCACAGCGATATTTGTCTTTCCTGGTTTGGGTTCCCTCATTCACTATAGCATTTTCTAATTCTACCCATTTACTTGCAAATGTCATGATTTTATTTTTCTTTACAGCCTAACAGAATTCCATTGTGCATTTGTATATTTCCATTCCCCATCCCCCAGTTGAACGGCTAGTTGACATGTCAGCAAGGAGGGTAGAAATCTCACAAGGTCCCACTCTCAGGCAATAAGAAACTGCTGGGAGAAAAGAACCAGTGTTCTCTAAAGATGACTATCCTGAGAGAGTATCCACTCCCAGACAATCAGCCTTAAACACAAACACATATGCCCTACACCACATGGACTCAGCATGTTGTATTTATATATACATACATACATGTGTGTGCCTGTAACAATAATAATTTAAAAGGAAGAGCTCATTAACATGCAAGGGAGTCAGGGGAACATGGGAGGAGTTGGCGAGGGAGAGAGTGCATAGCAGTGATGTAGACACAGCACTCATGTATGAAATTCTTTTAAAAACTGCAAAGAGCTATACAATGATTTATGAACTTTCTGTCATTGATATTTTTAGTTTTTAGATTATGATGGCTAGGTTTTGGAGTGAGATGCTTGTGCATGCGTGCGTGCATGTGTATGCATGCGACTGGGTGCATTTGCCCATGCAGGGGTCAGAGGTTAATGTTGGGAAGTCTTCCGCACTCATTTCTCTATATTACTTTTTAAGATAGGGTCTCTCACTGAATCTTACCAACTCAATGTTTCAACTAGATGCCTGGCCAATGAGCCCTCAGGGTCCACCTGTCTCTGCCTCCTTCTCTCTCCCCTCTAAGCACTAGGGTTATGGGCACGCAACAAAACAGCTTCTCCACGGGTAGTGGATCTGAACTCAGGTCCTCAGGATTGCATGGGGAGGACTTTATTCTCTGGGACAATTGCCAGATCCCAGAGTTAGGTTTCTGAGGCTGGGATGTTAGATAATGCACTTGTTATTCATGTGGTTTATATTTCACTTGGAATTCCTGCACTCCACAGTTGGGTTTTGTTCCAAGGAGTACTGGTATTGTAAAAATAGAGACAAGGGATGTTTTGGATTTTTCAAACATGGTTCTTTTTCATTGCTGGCTATCATGGAGTCTGGACCATTTTTATTGATCAATAAATTTTATTTCCGAATAAAAGCATAGTATTTCAAGAGTTTACTTTCAGTAAGTTATAACATTAGGAGAAATTATGGACCAGAAAGAAATTTCAAAGAATTGACCAGTATTTTATAGTGAAAAAGAAAAAAAATATATGGACTGACTGTTCAACTATACCAGTATTTTCTCCATGCTGTTAAATGCATCGCTATTAGAAGGGCGTTTGTAGTCACACATGTACCAATTCCTTCTCAAGGTAATGACTGATCTTGTTCCCTTTGCTCCATGTGCAGAATTGAATTACTAAAACTGGAAGTGACTTCAGCTTAGACAGTATGTCTTACCAATAAAGATATTCTCACAATGTGTGGGTCATTTGTTTGTCACTGATCCATAAGTCGTCCCAAATTCTTACTCGAAAGTTTCTCTTCAAAGTAAATTGATTACTTTGCCTTTGGCCAGTGGAAAATGGCACTCTATTTGTTCTGTCTATTCCGAAGATCCAAACAGGGTGTGTGCCTCCTCACTGGATACTGTTTGCAAAATGAACCCTCAAACGAAAGAAAGCATCAGGCTACTCTCTCAATAATCTGCTACTCATTTAATGAAGTTGAATTCAGTTGTTTTGGCATGAACCTGTTAAAATTATCTTTCCATCTCTTGACTAAGTATTGCCTCATACTACTCCAAGAGGCTTTTTGTAGAGAAGACGTCAAAGTATGATGTTATTCTCTTAGAATTTTCATGGATTATCACTTTATTTTATTATTTTTCTGTTTTGTTGTGTGTACATGTGTGCATTGTGTGTGTGTGTGTCTGTGTGTCTGTGTGTAGTGGAGTGTATGGATGCAGAGGCTATGGGAGGATGTTATTCATTGCCCCCCTCTATCCTTCTCCATTGAGACAGGGTCCCTACCTGAACCTGAAGTTAGGATGGCTGACAAGACGCCCCAGAGATCACCCTACCCAGCCGCAAGCACTAGGGGAATAGACACATGGGGACCATGCCTGAATTTTTTTGTAGGCTGTAGGCATTTGAACTCAGGACCTCACGCTTCTACAGGAAGCGTACTTACCCACTAATCTGTTTCCCCAGACCTTGCCTAACACTTTAGTGTACCTTCTACCTTTCCTCAATCCCTTGCTAAGTTTACTCAATGTGTGTGACACCTATGGAGCTGACTCTTTCCCTTAGCCTGCCAGTGTACCACATGAGATAAATTGGATGACTCCATCCTGTCGTTCAGAGACATGTTGGCAGTAATCATGTGGATCAAGGTGCACCTGGTGGAGTAGAGTAGCGCCCCTTTTGGGAAAAGATCTTGATTTTTCTCAATGAGAGAGAAGTAGCTGGGAATGCCTCACTGTCCCGTGGAGGGAGCAAAGATGAACCCAAACCAAGAGAAGCCTAGTGGAAGAGAAGGAAAGGAATCTTGAGAGCATTCAGCTCGCTCTTCTCATGCTTTCAGGACTGCATGCAGACTTATAGTTGGCAATTTAGTATATTGTCCCTCTTTCTTTAGGCTAATTTTGGCTTCTCTCTGCTGCAATCACAGGCAATTCAAGAACTGACTGATGAGGGTGAAAAGTTGTAAGAGGAGACTGTGGAAGGAGCTCTACCATTCTTTGCAAACCAAACTCTAGTAAACACTTAGGTCCTTTGAGAGCTTACTGGGTGCCCCTCCCCCCACTCTGTACTGGCTACCATACTGGGCATACCCCACCACACACTCTATAGTATCATACATAAAACTCAACACATAAAAATTAAGACAATAAAATTTGTGAGCTTGGTTTCCCCCTGAGTTTTTCTGCTTTAAGAACTTAAACATTTGTAAACCACTCAAAATTAAGAACTACTTGAACTCCATCTTTTGTTTTCTCGGAGGAAGCTGAACGCAGCTTCATTAAGCACTGGGTGCCACTGCTTCTAAACCCACAAATAGGAGTCCAGTTCTTTCAGATTTGCAGCAGCTGTTTTCTCTGAATGATTTCTTGCTCAGCATGGGGATTTCACGTGTTGCCGGTCCGTGGGTATAGAGGTGTTTCTGTGCATGGGCACAGCAACTGTCAATGACCTTCTCTCCCTGGAACCACTGTTCTGAGCTCTTAGTGCTGAGGGAACACCTAATTCTCTGAATGGCACTTGGGTCGCCTAGTGACTCACAGGGGCTTTGATTCTACTGTTTGCCTTTTCTAAGAGTTAACTGGAGAAAAGACTCCACTGTTCTGTTTGGGAACAAATGAAGAGAAGCCAGATGGCTGGTTTATGGCTCCAACTAAATTTTGGGATAGTTTCCTGTGTTTGAATTGGTATGCCTTTATTAGGCAGCAGAAAATATCTAGGGACACAATTCTGACAAAAGAAAGGGTCTGGGTTTTGCTCCACTAACACAACAAAGAAACTTAAATGATTTATAGGCACTCTTGTCAATGTAGCATACAGATTACACCAATAAGTCAGTGACCATTTCTACAAAGTAGATCCAATTATTACTTTCAATTCACAGTTGAAGAAAACAAGGATTAGAGAGATTAAGCAAGCTGACCAGAGCCTACAGGTGGGACAGCTAGTTAGAGGAGAGGGAAGGTTCTGCCTAGATCTGATTGAAGGCTGCTCCCCTGAATGCTGGGTGACATCGCCTTCCCAGAATATTCTACAATACAGTGAGCACACAGAATAGAGAGACGCCCCAGAAGGCCTTCACCAGCACGAACTGTGGCATTAACTGTCTTTGCAACTCTGGATGAATCATCTCCCTAGGCTTGTGTTTTTCTATGTAAGATGAAGGCTGAAGGCTATTTGTATTGGACAGTCTCTCGTTCTCTGGCTCTATAATTGTTGTGCTGTGACCTCAGATGTATGGGTGTGCCTGACCACATATGCCTCAATATTCATACACACATATGCTTACTCACATGCCCACAGTACATTCCAAGGTAGTAACTTCATTTTGTTAAAAAGGCTCCACCACAATTGGATGATAAGTCCTGACCCGCAGTGAATCCTAATATTTACAGCAGCCCCCTCTGGGACATAAAAACAGTTTTAAAATCTGGCAAGAAATTGGGAAGACAAAAACAGGGGAAGGAAGAAGAAAAGGAGAGAGAAAGAGAGAGAGAGAGAGAGAGAGAGAGAGAGAGAGAGAGAGAGAGAGTAATGCATGTGATTTAAATGTCAATGCCAAGAAGAAGAGGAAGGCGGAGAAGAAGAAGAAACGAAGAACAACAAACAAACAAAAACCTCACACCAATGCTCCTCTTTAACTCGTCTTCTGGAACATTAACTTGAAAACTTTGATTTCTTAGATGTAGGTAGCTTCTGGGTTATTAGATATAGGTAGTTCCATTTGGAAGCTCTTGTATTTTGAAATTTTTTTTCTCCTGTTTTATGATAGGAAAGAGAAAATGTCAAAGGTAGTCCACAAAATGCAGCAGGAAGTACCCAGAACATCTTGAGGGAATGCCACCTAGGAATTATAACTGCACTGGTGTAGGATGCATTCTGGTTCCAGGGTCTTCCTCTTTCCTGTCACCTTCACACATTTGGCACAGCATGCAAAATGTGTCCGTCAGTGCCATGCTACCTGCACAACTTCAGAGCAGGGATCCGAAGTGTCTGAGGAAAATAATTGTATTGTTTTTAGTTGCTGCAGAAATGGACCACGAATCAGGTGGAGAGGACAACTCGAATGAACGGAACTGGAAATGCTAAAAATATTGCTTCCCCCAGCAACTGAAATTTTAAGAAAAAGTTAAGAAGGGCCTGAGACGGAGATGGAGTTAGAGTTCATATCTCTCAGCTGCAGTCACTTTATTATTGAGACCAGGGAGAGTAGAGCGCAGGGCACTAACCCCGGGCAATGGGGGATTCCACTGGGAACAGGCAAAGTACAAGGAGACAGCACTGAACTGGGAGAAAAAAAAAAAAAAAGGATGATTTGTCTATTGCATCTAATACCCGGAGCAAAGCCTGTGTGGAGAACGGCTGGGAAATCCAAGTCGTTTCGTGAAGCAGCCTTCTTTCTGTGAGTGTGAGCCCAGCAGACGCCATGAGCTCTGTAGCTAGGAAGCAAAGCTGTGTTTGACACACGTGTTTCCCATTGATATCTGGAGACAGCCAAGTAGCTGGGCTTGACAAAACCCGATCGAAGTAGAGGCAGAGTAGGGTTTCAAAGCAGGCAGTGAAAGACCGGGAATGCTGTTCAGGAAATTCTTCAGGCATGGGCAGGGACTTGGCTGCAGTTGTGCGGCTGGAAAATCTGACTGGGGCAGCTCCTGAGCGCAGGCAGGGCCTGCTCACATGGGCGGGCTGAGTGGCCGCCTCCTTCAGAGCCTCTCAGCTTTCCCCAGGACCACGGGGGACCCTTATCCGCCACTCTGAAGCAGAGGAGAGGTAGGGGACCTTGCAGTTTCTGCCTTTCCAGCCTAGCTTCCTGAGCCCTGTCTGGTGTTTGTTCAAAAACACGGGAGTTGGGGGTGGGAGGGGTCGCGGGTGTATGTGTTAATTAACACATTTCAACCCCATCACTTCTGCAGAGGGAGTGGGTGGGTGGTTCTCATCTTTCTTTGCCCCAAAGGCCCTTGAGGTACGAGTTTTAACAGTGCCCAGGCACTTTTGAAAGTTCAAACTCCACAGCTAATGCTAAGGAGGAAGGAAAAGTGTGGATTCGTCCTGTGGTCACTCTGTCCCAGCAGTCTGGAAGTTTTCTCCCTTTCGGTTTCTCGGGACACTTCATTGACTGCAAAGATAATCTCAGATGAGAATGTTCCAGGTCTTAATGCTTCCAAGGTTTTAAGAGGGGTTGTTCCAAGCAGGAAACAGTTCTCCGTTTTTGGAGAAAATCAAGTTTTTATTTTGGAACACATTTTATTTATTTTGTGTGTGAAACACTGTGTGTGTGTGTGTGCGTGTGTGTGTGTTTGTGTGTGTGTGTGTAAGGGTTCCTGGTGTCTTTTATATGTGATTTTGACTTTCTTATGTGAGATTTGAACAGCAGTAATATATTTACCTAAAATATGCTGGGCTGTTGTTATTCTGCTTTGGTAAGCAAGTCCCCCTTTACTCAGTGACAGAAATAACCTGCAGTTTCATAAATACTTCTAATAAAGATAATAGAGCCATAGCAGAAAACAGTAATTTATTTTTTAAAAAATCCTTGTTAAAAATAGAGACAAATGGTGTGAATGTTTTATCGACCACATCATTTTACTTTCACCTAACTAAAAATACTGAATTAAAAATATTGAATAAATTTTAGCAGGAGGGAACCCCAGCTTTCCTCTTCAATTTAAGTTCTCTTTCATAGTATACCCTGTATTGTAATACGTAAGATAGCCCTCCTAGAACTTTGATAGCACTCCTTTCTGTGTTCATATTTAGAACAGTGCCACTGCCTTTAAGATAAATCTCTACTAACACTCATCCACCCTGCTATGCAATCCATGGCAACAGAGGTGCTCCCCAGAGGGAACTTGGGCGAGAGTCTGCCTGGAGAAAATAGATGAAAGGGTGGAGTCCTTGCATCTGGGTCCTTAGTAAGGACCCACTGGACCTCTTGGGTGCTTCTCTTAGAAAATGAGGTGAGTTTAATTCAGAGTCCTGAACCCCCTACAAACAGCTTGTTAGTACTTGATGAGGTGGGGGCTGAATGAAGGGTAGATGCTGGGATACCTCGGTTTTCCCATCCTAAAATGGGTAGGCAGAAGGTCACTCTGGTAGTAAAATTTTTAGGTTGTCGGCTAGTACTTTCTTTCCCCATAGTTGTCTTGTTGGAGGATAGAATCTGTATGTGATTGACAGCTGGCTCTCTCAGTCTTGAGCAATGGCTCACACATGTTTTCCTTGTTAACCTCTCTTTGAGTCAGGAGGGATAAAATTGGATGGGGTGGGGACAGGGTGGGGCATCTTAAAGAATTTCAGGACTCTCTTCAGGCAAGGGAGGGCAGTTAGAAGTCAGGATGGACCATGGCACTCTTTCGAATGTCCAGACAGATTAGGAGCTGATGTGAACCACAGCCAAGCACCCACTGCCAGTAACAGAGACAGAGAGCAATCTGGAATGTCATCCCCCTCTAAATTTAGTTCTCATCAAGCTTTCTGCAGAAAGAGGCGTGACATAGCAACTCCAGGTTGCAGGATTGTGCAGAGCAGTGCCCAAACTGGGAAGAAACTCCATAGCTTCTCTTTTCAAACAAGGGAAATCATGAATTCTCTTGACATTTGAATAGCGTGTGGGGAGAAAGAGGATACAGAAGAAATCCTATAAGGACCTAGCAGGGCAAAATGAACATGGAACATGGAGGGAGGAGATCTCTGCACAGGAAATTAGCACACTTATTAGACTCCTTCGGACACTACTCTGCTTGCCTTCACATGCAGGTAAATCATGGACTCAGTGCACTAGGCTGGTTTACCTTCTTTACAAGGGAAGACCTTATGGTCAGCCTGCCCTGTGTGCCTTCTGGAAGTAATCAGAAAGCACATACTATAAGAATAGCATTACCCAGAGGGCTCAGATTTCCTAAGCAGGAGAGAACAGGCTCTTGGGGCCTTATTTTAGCCCATATTTGTTCCTTGCAGAGCTATTCTTGCAGGAGCATTGAGTGAAGGGACCAGGTGGTGGACATGAGCAAGTCGCTACTGGGATGAAGCTATTCCAGGCTGTGCTAGACCTACTTTATTAAAACAAAGTTTTGAAAGAGAAAACTATGCTATGTATGCTTTTTTAAATTGGGAAAAAGTTCTTTTGTTTGTGCACAGATAGAGGACTGATAGAAGATTTGGTATAGGTAAAGGGTCAATGGAAGACAGGTGACAAAGAGATGAGTGATGTGGAGAGAAAGAGAATTAAAAATAGATTATAATATAAATAGGTGTATAGATGTAGAAAATAGATTATAATATAAATAGGTAAGTATATAGATGTAGAAAATTGATTGTGATATAAATAGGTAGATAAGTAGATAGATAGATAGGAAGGTAGGTAGATAGATGATAGATTAGATATGCATAGAGAGAAATGATACGTAGGCATATAGATTACTAGAGAAACACACAGATATGGAGAAAGGGAAGAGGTGATTGATAGAATAGATTCATGATAGATGATAACACAGACAGATTAATAAATAGAAGGGTTAGGTAAGAAGATATAATATGCAGGTAGATGATCAACAGAGACATACAAGAGAGATGAGTAGAGAAATGGTAGATAAATGGGTTAGTAGCTCTATTCAGAGACTGAATTTGAGAAAGAGATGATAAACAAATGATAGAATAGCTAGATGATACTTATGTAGAAGGACTAGTTAAGGAGATAAGTCATTAGAACTGATGGATACCTAGTGATTGATAGGATGATGAACAGATAAGTGATAGATGTTAGACAGACAAATAGACAATTGATACATTTATTATGAAAATTAGCTCACAACACTATGGAAGCCAAGAGCTACCATGACATTAATCTACTGCTGCATCGCCAGGAAATGGGGTGATATCATTCATAGGGTGAGGTCCAAAGGTAGGTATAACTCACAGTCTAAGATCTGAAGCTTATTGAAACATGAGAATGTTCTGCCAGGGCTACAAGGCTTTTCTCAACTCTGCCTACTTTCTCCCAGCATTCAGTTTAGTTTTTCCCACCTAGCTCTACTCTGTCCTATCACAGGCCAAGCCAGCTTCCTTATTCATTAACTAATCAAAGCAACACATATAAAGAAGGACTTCCCACATCATTTCCCCTTTTCTGTTTAAATGAAAAGGAAGGTTAGTAAAATTACATATAACAAAACAGGTATCCAGAAAGAAAAGAATTGCAGTTACTATATATATCCTCCTCCTCCTTCTCCTCCTCTTCCTACACCCCTCCTTCTTTCTCTTCTTCTCTTTTTGAATGTCAGGAACTTATGGCTCATACTATCTGACCTAACTTACTGACTTCCTATTTTTGGGTGCTAACAATACTTTGATTTGCATCAGTGGTCAAAAAGCTTTTCACCTTAGCTTATAGATTATATAACTATTAGATATATATAATCTTTTATCATAACTAAGGAAAACTATAATTATAACTATCTATTCTTCAACTCCATCAAAGACTCCAGAAGGATATAACATTACCTAAGTTAACAGAAAGTGCATTGTAAGCAACTTCCAAAACCCTAGAATTGACAAAGACATTTCACTGCCTGGACAGTCACCCAAAGTTCTTCTGTAACATTGGAGCATCCATCTTCAGCTTACTGGCCCATAGTATCTGGCAGACTTTTCCATAAAACAAGAAATTTTAAAGATAGTTATGCCTATTTTAGAAGTTTGTCAGTCACTTTCTTCTGTGTCCTGCAGAATGTCTGGCAGACCCTTTCATGAAACAGGAACACCAAAGAATTGTCTCATCCTTTTTAGGCAACTTCAAGAGTCATTTCTCTGTGGATTCTGCATGTCCAGTTCATCAAGAAGTCCAGGAAAGAGCAGGTTCTTGCCCAAATGGCTAACAAACTCTATGAGGAGCCTCTTTGATGCCCACCTTCCCCTTGAAGTAGATTGGTGCTGCCAGTATGCGTCTCACTATCATGAAAAGTTCTAAGTTCTTTAAACATTTTAAATGCTATATGCTGTAGTCTTTGAAAGAGTTGAAGAATACTTATCTAGCTGAAATATATCTTTATATATATAGAAAACCTAACTAACATGACGATAAGATTGACTATTATAGATGACTATTTATTAATCTATATTTCTTAATTATACAATACATGTTTAAATGAGCTGCACAAACACAATACCTTAACCAAGAGCAGAAATACACAAATAATAAAATTGACCAAAACAATGTATGGAAAATAAAATAAAATAAAATTCCTGTAGGAGAAATTCTGGAAGGCAATATGACTAGAATACAATTAAGATTTGGATTCACCATTTCTATATGTGCCTCCTGTAATTTCTCCTCAACAATCATCAAAAAAAAAAAAGAAAACACATCAAAAAAAATTGACCTTAATTTTGTATCAATAAAGCAAGATTGATACCAATGCAAATTCTCTATAGCATATCCCCCTTTAAATGTAAACAAACATTTATAAACAACATTTGGGAATTTGGGCATAGTTTTCTCCAAACTGATTCCTGCTTTTTGTTGGGTGAAGTACTTTTCAGGGTGTTCAAGGCAATGTTTCATGGGGTCTTGGTCCATCAAACCACATTAGTCTGGAATTAATCCACAGGTTCTCATCTTCTGCGGAAACAAAGACAGAACCTCTTTTCCAAAGCAACAAATCCTTAGACCCAAATTTTTGAATCAAGATACCTTTAAAATATATAGTTTGGTTTAGCTTAGCAACCCTTATAATATCTCTCTGTACTTAGTTCCTTCACAGTCAAAAAATTCAAAGAAAACAGAATAATATAACTCTCTGTGTATATTCCATCTTTACGTGGCTTATTTTTTCTTACTTTATTTTTTCTACAAATTTAATATTTATTATATTCTTTAATCTATGACTTTCTGTACTCTTTTATTTTATACTTACTGTCGTTTTATTCTTTTTTCTTCTATATCCCAAGCCTACATACATTTTTTAAACACACTGTGTCTCCTTTAGAGGTCATTTATGTCTGACTATGTCCTACTGTGTTTCTGAAATCCTTTTCTGTTCAGGGGTGCTTCTTAAAATGTTAAGTGGCTAAGCATTGTTACTAAGACTAGGCTTCTTTGCCTTTTGGCTCTGCCCAGTCCAATGTAGCAGGGCAGAGGTCTGTTTAGCATGAGCTATTTCTCACAACCCCATTTTCAGGCACACAGCTGGTCTGTGTTGCCATTAAGCAAGTTGTAGCACTCTGCTCACAAACCACATTTAAATGCTCTGTAGCCGGACCTACCAAATGTGTCAGAGTTCATGCTAGCAGCATTGCCCAGGAAGCTGCCATTTCAAAACCCTGCTGTTTTTTCTGCTACCGTTGAATCAGAAAGACATCTCTTAAAGGAATCATATCTCTGCTTGCTTCTAGCAAACAGAGCAGCAAGAAGCTGCGTTAAACACTGTTTTTTTCTTTATGTATGTGACTAGAATTCCTTTTCAAGCTCTCTCAGGTTTTAAGTTGATTTAGTTGGCACACATTGGTGTGCCAATTTGTTGTGAGGAGGCCACTTGTTCGTTTACTGGCCTCACAGACTACTGGAAATAATCACACAGAAACTATATTATTTAAATCATTGTGTGGCCTATTAGCTTATATATATTTCTAGATAACTCTTACATCTTGAATTAACCCATTTCTATTCATCTGGGTACTGCCACATGGCTGTGGCTTACCAGAAAGTTCTATCTCCAGTAAGGCTACATGGCTTCTCTCCATTCCACCTTCTTACTCCCAGCATTCAGTTTAGTTTTCCCTGCCTAGCTCCACTCTGCCCTATCACAGGCCAAACCAGCTTCTTTATTCATTAACCAATAAAAGCAACACATACACAGAAAGACTTCCCACACCAGGCAGTACTGGTTTAAGCTTGAGAATCTAAGGGCCCAAAGTTAGGGAATTGCATGTTTACCAACAGAAGACACTACCACGATATGCTGTTCCTGGCAAGTCTGGCTTTATACCAGTTCTATAGACATCTGGAAAGGAATGGCTTTGGGATACTTTGTTTTGGTGAAGTCTGGATGCATTAATTTATTCTATATGTTGGAAATTTGCAGGAGGTTTTAATGGAAAAGAAAGTTTGAAAGCTGGGTCAGTGAAGATTGCATTTGGCCATTAATCCTTCAAACCCTGCTTGTAGTAATCTAAGTATTAAAAGGATTGTTTTCACACATATGGTTATAGATCAGACTTATAAACCAGGACTATGGCAGGGAGAATTGGTTCCCCTATTTCCACATAAGCTTTATATTCTCTTTTCATTTCTAAGTGCTGTGCCCAAGTGAAGGAAGCAGTTATAGAGCATGAAAGGGAATTATTGGTTCTCCTAACTCCTTTAGTCGTGAAGAAATGCCCTTTATTATAGTCTTGCCCTGATGCCTCAAAGCACACGGACAGAACTGGGTCAAAAGCTCTCTAGTCAGGCACTGGTCCCATGGAGTAGTACTTCAAGGACTGTCTTTGGCCAGTCTTTCTCACTCTCTGAAACTCGGGTAGAAATCATATGCTAAGGTGAAAGGCTTTTTGACCACTGATGCAAATCAAAGTATTGTTAGCACCCAAAAATAGGAAGTCAGTAAGTTAGGTCAGATAGTATGAGCCATAAGTTACTGACATTCAAAAAGAGAAGAAGAGAAAGAAGGAGAGGTGTAGGAAGAGAAGGAGAATGAAGAGGAGGAGGAACAGGAGGAGGAGGAAGAGGGGGAAGAAGAAGAAGAAGAAGAAGAAGAAGAAGAAGAAGAAGAAGAAGAAGAAGAAGAAGCAAATAAGCAAATACATTTGAAGAAGAATCAAATACATTTGAACTCTTAATCCAAGTTAACCATATATTCTGTTATAAACTCTAGTGTAAAGACAAAAAAGCCCTAAGACCAAAGAAATATTGCTTGCCTAAGAAGCATAGGCAATCCTGTACAGAGACAGAGTTTCTGGGTTCTTGACACCTGGTATAGGTTGTGAGTGTGCTTTATGTGTTCTGGCTCAGTAGTGATGCTTAGCTGCACTTTAGAAGCCATATTAGACAGATGAACATATAAGGAGGGTTTTAGTAATAGAGGAACCTTCAGAAGTCACTAACACTCACAGTTTTCAACAACTACTGAGTCTGAAGTGAGAGTTGAAGAATTCTCAGTTCTGAAAAGTCCTTCCCCTTGGATTCTGTTCAAGCCAAGTCAAACTACAGGTCAAGAACAGTGCTTGTGAAATACTGTTTTGACTTTTGCCTACTGCAGGAATACTAGTATGGTTTTGGTGGTAAACGTCAGAAAGATGTGACACACTGTCTTGAGTGATAGTTTCACTTACTCTGCCCCAAGGCTGTTTGGGTGCTGATTTCCTCTGTTTGGGTGCAGTGCGCTTCTGTGCACCGTGGAGCTCATCATCTTCCTCATGGCCTCTGAGACCGTGTATGAAGGTGATGGTGGGACTTGGCAGAGAAGTGGGTTTGGGAAGTGGAACAGACAATGGCAGTAGAGATCTATAGAAGACCTTAGTTCCGTTCTTTTCTGGATCTCAGGTTTAGAACCGTGCCTCTGCTTTGCGGGTTCTTTGTGCTTCTCAAAAACCTATGATTTCTTCAGTTTCAAGGCTCCTCCTTTTAGAATATCTCTTCATCTGTTTTCCCAAGTCTGGATATCTTGAAGTATTTTATCCATCTCTCCATCCACTCTTTCTTATACTATCATCTTTAGCTTCCTCTGTAATATTCTAGGTAACTTCTGTTTAGCAAAAATATATTTATCTGAACTTTAATCCAATCATCTAAACAAGAAAGAGAGTGGATGCCAGGGAGAGGAAGCACAACAAATAAATAAAAATAGATAAAATGACCTTGCCAAATGACTTGCAAAAGAGAGTAAGGCTGAGAATTGGGCCCAGGCTCCATTGGTCTCCCGAGTCTGTGACCTTATGCAGCTTCCTTCATCACCCTAGTCCCCAATGTCCTAGTCTTTAAATGGGCTATGATAATATCTGCCTCACAATGTGATGTGAATACAAAATAAACATAGCATGAAGCCCTATGCAAAGTACACATTTACAGGTTTAGGTATACACATGGTTAATGTTAACTATCAAGCAAACTGAGAAAGAGTGAAATAACTGGATCATGATAAAGACTCAAGATGACCAGCGAAGGCAGAAGGCTTTGAGTTACGTAGCTTTCTTTCTGGGTACATTCACTCTGAATATCTCTGCAGATCTCACTGTCCCCATTACTTCACCTTTGCTGCCACATGGAAAGGTGACTGTCTTCATTATTGCTTCAGATTTCTGTTGCCAAATGTGAGTCACCTCCTCTAAAGGAAAGCTTGTAAGCTTTGGCCCCTGACCTGACTCTCAGCTGGGCCTGTAGAATTCAGAGGGCTGTGTCACCACGGATCACTTTGCATATAAATCCTGTGAGATTGGTTTGCTAGCAACTCTGCTGATGGCTGTACTAATGCTGGGGGTGTGTAGGTGGCTGTGGATACAATTGCTTTGTTGTTCTTGTTTTAACCAAGAAAGCAGTGGTGCCTATTAAGGCAAGCCCAATTTCCTGATAAAGACGATACTGTCAGGGAGCAGGGACTCTGCCTCTGTGCAAAACACATTTCCAATTTCTCCGATAGGATCAGACTCAGTTGTGAACAGCTTGACTTCCACAGGATGTGTTGGAATGCCTGGAGGCCCTGCCACTGCTTGCCAAGATTGGAGTGGTCAGCCACTGATTCTGCTTTCACTGAGCTCGGAGTTAATAAGTATCAGGGCAGGGTGAGACACCTTCTTCAAGCAGATCCTTAGACAGTACTGTGCTGGAGAAATGCTGATAGGGGATGTGGACTGGGCATGATGTACTTCATAAGAGAAGATTGCTGAGGGCCAGAGTGTCTGGGAGCAGAGATGCACTGTTCTTCCATTCCAGGGTGTCCCTGTGGCTGTCTTCTCTCTTCTCTTGTGTTAAGATCTTTCTAGCTCTGTCCCTCTCCTTCCTTATTTATTGCCACAATCACAGCCCTCTACTTGGTTTACTCTCTTGTTGGGTACCTGTTCATCATAGGTATCATCTGCCTTGCTCTGGGGAGCAGAGTGCATGTAAGTCTGGTCAGCATAACTTTGGCAATACATGACAAACATCAGTTCCAAAATGAACTGTGCACTTTAGAAAGGACTGTGGCCTTCCTCCTCTATGTAAAAAAGCTGCCCACAATATATTGCATACTGCGGATCCTCAAATCAATAACCCATGTGCTGGTCTATAAATTCATTTTGGCTCACAAATTGTTTTTATTTTGATTTGCTTTGTTGAGAGTGGGTCTTAACTTTGTAACCCAGGTTGGCCTCAAACTGCTGATCACCTGGGTAGGCTCCAGAATGCAGGGATCACCCACCGTTGTGCATAGCTGTGCTTAGTTCTCCCACTTCCCTATTCATTTATTAGCTACATCCTAATAAATGAAAACGTGAAAATCGGAGTGTCTAGATGACTCATTAAAACAAAAGGTATGTGTTTGTGGTCTCACTTGTCATAGCACTATGGCAGATGGGTTCTGGGCAGCTCGTCTTCCTTCGAGTGACACATGCCGCCTTCACTCCTCTGTGCCTCCAATGAGTGAGGATTTATATGGCTCAATTCTGTTTACCCCAGCAAAGTTTCTCAGTGGAACTCTGGAACACAGTGAGTCAAAGGAAACTTTCTTGGTTCTCCTGAAGTAGGATTCCTTGGGTGGAAGTCAAGGTAAAATTAAGTTGTGGCTTAACTCTCCCCAAGAACACAGTGGTGCTGGGCTGAGTATCTTAATGAAGAGAGATGCGAAACTTACTCTGGTGGCTAAGAGCAGCAGGCTTGCTGCGAG
Organism: Ondatra zibethicus; assembly: GCA_004026605.1. Classification (NCBI taxonomy): domain Eukaryota; kingdom Metazoa; phylum Chordata; class Mammalia; order Rodentia; family Cricetidae; genus Ondatra; species Ondatra zibethicus. Next base: position 22,077 of record PVIU01006109.1, on the reverse strand, counting down.
ATATTGTTCATACACTCTATCACGAGAGTGGAGATATTGTTCATACAATCTATCACGAGAGTGGAGATATTGTTCATACAATCTATCACGAGAGTGGAGATATTGTTCATACAATCTATCACGAGAGTGGAGATATTGTTCATACAATCTATCACGAGAGTGGAGATATTGTTCATACACTCTATCACGAGAGTGGCAGCTGGAGTCAAGAGCTTAAACATGGCAGAAAGCAGATGTCTAAAACTCAGTGAGCTCTCTAGTTACTCTCTGCTGATATTCAGTGGGGGCAAACTGTACCTTGATAGACGTAAATGCATTCGCAAATATGTGCATCAACTCGTAACATGGATGCAGAGTGCATCATAAAAGGCACACATTTAATAAGTTTTTATTCATTTTATTTTATGTGTATATGAGTGTATGGACACTACCTTCAATGTCGGTATCCACTGAGACCACAAGAGGCTATCAGATCCCCTGGGACTAGAGTTACAAGTGGTGTAAGCTTTCTGATGTGGGTCGTTTGCAAGATCGCCAAGCTGCAAGTGATCTTACCTACTGAAACATTTCTTCTGACCCAAATATATATATGAATGAAATGATTGAGAATTAGTTAACATCTTCTTGTAGACTATAGATTTCATTTCTGACATCCAGGATCACAGATCATAGCTGAAAATATTGGCCAAACATTTGCCACTGAATCAATGGTAATTTCATGGAACCACCAAATCACTATAAAAGGATGTACCCATTTGCTGGAGCTGTTTTTCATGAGTTCATAAAAATTTATGGGTTTGAGAGGGTTTACTTCCCGTGAAAAAAATATCTAAGATACCCTGACTGAATTATATATGGTCAAACATTATTGATCATATACATATTATGTTTGACTTAAACTTAATAATATCCACTGGCAAATTCTAAGAAGTTGTTTTTCCTTTCTCTTAATTAAATTTTTTATTTCTTTTACATCCAGACCACAGTTTCCCCTCCTTCCTCTTCTGTCCCATCACCTCCCCTCTGCCCTTCCCTATCCACTCCTATGTTTCTGTACAGAAATGGTAAGGCCTCCCACAGGTGTCAACAAATAATGGCATACCAAGTTGAGGTTAAGATTAATCTCCTCCCTTTAGCAAAGATGATTTTAAATTATTTTTAATTAATTGTCATGCTGATCTGGATGGGTATTTGCCTAAAATCTTGGAGCATTTTAACAAAGTGAGAACAGGTTTTTCAACCAGGGATTCCTTATTCCTTACTGTCATCATCCTTGTCTTCCTCCTCCTCCTCGTGTTCCTCCTCCTTCTCCTCCTCCTTTTCTTCCTCCTCCTCCTTCCTCCTTCTTTCCTCTTCTTCTCTAGTATATTGCATCCTAACCCTCAGTTTTCTCTCCCTCCCCTTTCTCTCTCCCATCTCTCCATCTCCTATCTATTTATATTAATTTTCTCTTCAGAAAAGGGACAGGCCTCCCATGGCTATCAACCCAACATAGCATATTAAGTTTCAGTGACTCTCGGCAACACCCCTCTTATTAAGGTTGGTTGAGGCAAACTAGTATGAGAAAAATGCCCCCAAAGCAGTTTAAAGAGTCAGAGACAGCTCATGCCCCTACTGTTAGAAGTCCCACACACAGTATTGGTGGTATAGGAGTGAGCATGGCTGCCTTCCTTATTGTCCTAATGGGCTGAGTGACTTTGGGAAGAGTAGTAAACCTCCCAGGTTTTCAGTTGCTTTGTGTATCTAACTCAGATACTAACAATCATATGCTGGAAGGGTTAATTCAGTTCAGTAACACATCTAGAGCCAGTTGTGGGGACATGGGACAAGAGGATACTATTCATTTAAATTCAGCCTGGGCTACAGTCAAAGACACTCGGAAAGCATGCCCAGGAAATCAGCTAAGCAGAGTTCATGGGGCTGACAGAACCTGAAGTCGCAATTACAGAGCATGCATGGGTCTGCACTAGACCCTCTACATATATGTTATGGTTTTGCCTTGGTGTTTTGCAGGGAGGCTTAGTATTTGGGGAAGACTCCTGACAGTGGGAGTGGGGTGTCTCTGATCTTGCCTGGAACCCTTTTCCTCCTACTGGATGGCCTCTTGTTTTGCCTTGTTGGTTGATGTCTGTGGAAGACAGGGCTGGGGCGGGGGGAAGTGGGAGGAGAGGAAGGAGGGAAAGCTACAGTCAGGTTACATGGTATGCAAGAAGAATAAATAAAAATTAAGAAAGAGAAAGCTAAATAAATCAAAGTCTAGAAGTAGCTATAGCATATCAGAACACATATAAGTGTTTGCTACAATTTATACATGTTTTATATTAGATAGCTGAAAGTTTTGTCATATGACATCTTTGTATGTATACATTGATTAAGGACAGGGAAATGAAACAAGAGTTTAAACAGGAAAGATGGAGGCCTGAAATTTCTGGGAAATGTACTGTTTTCTGTTTAGCCAACTTTTACCAGTAGCTGCTCTGTGACCTGGATTAAATGCCTGCACATCCCAGTGCCCACCCACCCCCATCCCAGAAAGTACTTTTTCTCATCTGTTAGGGACTTCATGTTGTCCACAAACCCTTCAAGTTTTGGGTCTCACCTTTGGATTTGAAGTGTGTGAGCCTGGCTCATCTTTAACTTATGGTACAGCCTGGTTCTTGAGCCATAGAAAAGCCCTGGGACCTTAGCTGTGACTGTCCTCATCTGACTTTGGTCCAAAACATCCACGAGGATTTAGAAAGTACTGACCCAGTGCAGTGCTGGGCACCTGGTGAGTTGAAAGGATTCCCCAGAAAGTAACCATGGTAGATGGACACAGCTTCCTTTGCTTGTACAGATGGAAGAATTACATCTGCAATCCGGCTTTTGATGACTTCTGTTCAAGAGTGCTCTCAAACATTCATCTCTGGTCCTCAACTTGCAATATCGAGTATCCCATCTAGATGAAGTCTGATTTCTTTATAAATCAACTCTTCAACAGTTCTTGATATTCTTTAACATCTTTGCTCAAATACGACATTTATGAGGCTACCCTATCCCTTGATCATTCCTCCAACTCATTCATCCCCTATCAAACATAAAATATTATTGTGTTTTTATGTTGGTTGTCTGTCTCCTCCATCACTGCTTCTTACCTGCTTAGAGGCCTTTATCTTTGCTCATTGATGTAGTCCAAATACACAGAAGAATGCCACAGAAGGACCTGAAGGAAAACCAGGACTTAGAAGGTGGTGGCAATGATTATGAACATTGTAATGCATTCCACACACCTTCATGGTAATTCTAAGTGCCTTATCTTGTACTCAGAAAAAGCTAGGTCTTTGCCTTACTCTGCATGTGATACAAAGAAAAGATGGTCTCTGAGTCCCAAAACTAGCTAAATTCTACTGGGGTTTCCTAAGAATATTCCTGTATTCTTTATTGATGAAATGGTTCTAATTATTAACTTCTCAGAAATTGTCAGGAACGGACACACTCATATGCCTGATAGTTACTAGTACGAATGTGTATTACAGATACAGTTCTGTCTAAATAAATAGATTCCAGTGGCATTTCCCACTTCCCCTCTCTAGAACGGTGATAAATGACATGCATAATGATACTCAACAATTGTCTGGTTCATTAGAAAAAAGTACTTTACGTTTAAATGCAAGTTATTTGTGCTTAGTTCTTAATATTTATATGCTGGAAACTTGCCCTCTGTGTCTGAAGTTGGTTTCCTGCCTAAATTCCAAAGCTGTTTCCAGGTGCCTCTGTGACACCAGAACTTTGGAGGGTATATTCATTTCCACATTTCTGTAACTGCCTATTCCTCTTTCCTCATATATGATATGCACCATATTTTCTTTGAGCCTCTGCTTCCGCAATGTTCTACTCTGGGAAATGGCATTCCCATTCTCCATGATGCTTTGCCAGAACCATTACCTGCTCTTGGACTCTTGAACTTTCTCATGCCCTGTCCCAGACAACAGTGGGGTCCTTTAGCTGTGTTTTCCCAATTGTCTCCACATACAGCAAATTTTGTCCCTCTTTCCTACATCTTCACAGGTCTGGACTTTATCACCTGTCCCCAGAGGGGTCCACAGCTTCCATCCTCATCTCTGACAGACACTTGCCTCGAGCAATGTGGTCATCTCATCTTCTCCTTACATCTTACTTCTGCAGTAGTTACTGTTGCTCAGCATCACAGCTGAGTTGGACTAGAGAGGGTATGCTGTATGAGCCTGCATAGCAACCTGTCCCACCCTTGTTTTCCATCTCTCTCTGGTCTTCCATGGTCTATAAAACACCCTTCACACATGGAAAACACACCCAGCCCAAGACCTTGCTCCACACTTGCTGGTTCTGTTTACCCCACATCTCCTTATGTCTATTAGCTTGTTCATTCATGTTTTTCCCTCCAAGCCCTCCATTAGGAAGTGCTTTCCCTGGAGGAGCCCTCCAACAGAAGCAGAGCCCCAAACATCATCCCTTGCTGCTGCTTCATTTTTTTTTCCTTCATGAGGTTGATAACCAGATATATACATGAAGTTACGTGTTTATTTGCATATCAGACTTTCTGTTGTGAAGGAATTCCAGAAGTAACGTAAAAGCAGGGAAGATTTATTTGGATTCAAGTTTTCCGAAGTTTCTGTCATGATGAAAGGAGGAGGTGACAAAGGAGATTGGCATGAAAAATGGGAAGTGGGGATAATACCCATCTCTCCCCTGTCTCCAGTGGATAAGTGGCTGCTGCCCATATTCAGGGTGGGGCTTCACCCCTTAATGAACCTGTTCTGGAAATGAGTTTCTACAGACACACCAAGACACATCAAGTTGATGGTCCATATTAACCATGACTATTTCTTTGTTTCCTCCACTAAGATACAAATTCTGTGAGAGTTACTGAGTCCGTCTTGTTGCCAGGTGTCTGCACAGTGCCGAAACTGCCAAGTATCAGTTTAAATAAACACAGGAGAAAGAAGATTATGCAGAACTGCCTCCGTTTTCATATCTCTTCAGATTTAGATAAATGAACATATATATCCTGCATCCATACAATTTTAAATGGTCAGCTTTTAAAGATATAATTTTGAAAGGAAGTGCTGTGATTGTGTGTGGAATCACAGTTCTTAAGGGGATCAGGATATCAAGACTTGTCGGCATAGAGAGTGAGAGTTAAAGAATAGCTGGGGATATCTGAAATTCGATCTCAAAGATATAAATAAATAGATTGCTGCATGTTTTCTGTTGGTTAGATAAATGGGACAACTTAAATTTAGAAGAGTCTGTGAAACTAGCTCTCATTAGTATAAAAAGGCAAATTCAAATGTGTGTGTCCTTTGAATTATATTATAATTATATTATATTATATTATAAAAACTCATCAGGAGTTGTACAGTTATGTAATTGTACATATTGAATATTGCCTCTCTATGTATCTATCATTTCTGGAATGATTTTTTTTAAAGTCCACTAAAGTGATTGCCTCAAGAGAGAGAGGTTAAGTTAGATGAGACATTCTTAAATGTCTTCTCTTTTAAATGCACACATCTGTCTAATTTTCAATAGAAGTTGTTTATGATTTTTATATTCCAACTCTCAGGAAGCTAAATGTAGAATTCCTGACTTTCAAATTAACCCAAATATTCATTTTACAGGAAAATGTCAGTCTTAGGCTGTAGTTAGTCATTGACTTTCCTGGATGAATTTTATGAGGAAAAAAAAGTTGATTATTCCATCAAATCTCAGAGTGACAAGTTTGTTACAATTTTCCAAAGTTGTGCCAGATATTAATAATCCAAGACTAATGTTTGTATGGCTGAACGAAATCAACCCTTAACAGCAAACAGTTTTAAATCAGAAAGCACAAAATTAACATGGCTAATAGAAGGCTGTGTATGTGCCAAGATAATCCAAAATGGTTCATAGGCCATAATCAGCTCAGAAAACTATAATGAGCCTGTACAGGAACTTCTGCCAGCTATTTATAAAAACTCATCAGGAGTTGTACAATTATGTAATTCGGGTTTGCTTTTTCATGTTACCAGAAATTTTGACATGAGGCATCACCCAAACACCCCGCCTTTCTTGATATACATCATACTCATTACCAAATATGATAATATGCAGTTTGCACTTCTGCATTTGCCCCGAGCTCTATCATGGATGTGTTACGGTACATATGCTGGCATCTGTCCTTTTCCTGTAGACTCAGTGCTTTCTCTTTTCTGAACTCACTCTCGTCCAGGCCCTGAACATGCCGTTCAGAAATGTGAAGCTCACTGTGACCTCTTGGAAACCTGTTTCTCTCCTGTTCTCACCCTAGCTGTCACTGTGTCAGACTGGCCCTCTGTGACCAGAGTGGGTTGGTTGCCTCTGTTCTCTGTGGGGGGACCCTTCATGCTTTCTTCCAGGCAGCAGCTAATTCTAAGTCTTAGCGTTTCAACAGCTTGAGTTTTTGCTATCTGCCTCTCTTATGTAATCAGGAGGTTGATAAAAGCACAGATGGGGCAGTTTTCATCCTTCTGAAGGCCTCTCTGTTCCAGAATCTACCTGTGACCGGTCTACAATGTGGTTCGAAGTTCAGTTTGCCTTTAGTTTAGGGTTTTTTTTCTATGGAAAAGATAGGGGCAGGGACGTAATTGAAGGCAAGGTCTGTGCTTTGCCTCATATTTTTCCATGCAAAATATATAACTAAACAGAACTGTACTCATTTTGTACCCTGACATTTTTTTTAATCTTTCAAAAGATTGTGGCTGTAGATAAGTAGGAGAGTGCTTACCTTATATGCATGGTACCTTAGTTTCAATTTCCAGTACTTCCAAAAGAAGGATTATATCAAAGAAGATACTGTATTTTGAGAATATTCATCCACATACATCTATATCCTTCCTTATGAAAGACAATAATGAGAAGTAGGATGGTCAGCAGAGTCAAACACTATTAACAAGTAAACTGCCAGCCAGTGCCTTTACCCTGAACTATCCCTGATTAATAGAGTGAACAGGCCCATCGCATTTTGTATGACTACAAAAAGAAAAATGAAAAACGAAGGAAGGAAGGTAGGTAGGAAGAGAAAGAAGAAAATAGCTGAGAACCTTGATTACATTAATATACCTTTAAATTTTATGGTGCCCCCCAAAGTCTAGTGTATTCTTACATAACAAATTATAAATCAGACCTTGTAAGTATATTATAGATAACTCTTACACTTTGGAGACAAGAATCTTTCTTCTATTAAAAATAGACTTGTTGGAAGTAAAACATTTACTGGCTTCTGGCAATAACAAAGCACCATATGTAAGCCCACTGAGCACATTAGCTGTGTATGTTTGCCTGAGAGGCATCCAGCATCCTCTATCTACCAGTGAAAAGCTGTAAGACAGACAGTAAAGGATTTTCCTAAGAAATTCCATGGTGCCAACTCTATTTAGGAAGGAGCATCCACAGAAACACTACTATACAATATGCTCGCTCCCTGTATCTAGAGGGATATTGGTTATTATTACAGAAGTGCACCCTTCTCTGTGAAGCGGTGCAGCTTCTGTAAGAACAGGGACAATGGATACAGTGTCTAAGCACTAAGGCTGTCCCAGACTCTACCAGTCCTTCTACTTTGTTGACAGGGGTTTATTTCCCGACCAGTCCCTCAGCCATTCAGTCCCAAAGAAACACACAGAGGCCTACATTACTTATAAACTGGTTGGCCTATTAGCGCAGGCTTTTTTATTAACTAACTCTTACATCTTTCATTAACCCATAATTCTTGTCTGTGTTAGCCACATGGGTTGGTACCTTTTATCAGTGAGGCGTTCTCATCTTGCTTCCTCCACATCTGGGTGATGACTGCAGACTGAGCCTTTCCTCTTCCCAGAATTCTCCTGTTCTGGTTGCCTTGCCTATTCTTCCTGCCTGGTTATTGACCAATCAACATTTTATTAAACCAATACAAGAGACAAATCTTTACAGGGTACAAGACCATTGTCCCACAGCAATACTTTCTTTATTCATTCTTTGTTGAGCAATACCTAGGCTGGTTCTGTAACTTGACTTTGTGGAGAGTGCCAAAATAAGCACAAATACATAGGAATTTCTGTGCTATGCTGACTAATGGGCATTTGCACAGCTAGACTTTATAATAAGATTATTTGTAGTTTTTGAGGGACCTTGTAGTTTTTGGAGGCACCTCCATACTGGTTTCTACAATGGCTAGAAAAATTCACATTCCCAGAAGTCATGTATAATTTGCCCACATCCTCACAAGCATTTGTTGTTATTTGTTTATAATGATATCAGTTCTGACTGGGATGAGGTAGAATCTCAGTGTAGATTTTGGTTTTTATTTCTCTCATGTCTAAAGCTTTTGAAAAGAAAAGATATATTCAATGGTCATTTTTACTTCATTTTTTGGAGAACCATCAGTTTATCTCATTCACTAATTTGCTGGTTTGAGTTCTTACAATTTTTTTATATAACCTTTTGAGTTCTTCATGTATTTGGTCACCTAGTCTGAAGCTATGTGTCATTATAACATTAACCATTGACTAGTTATGCCTATCTAATGGTCAAGCAAGAGAAAGTTTGCTATATTCATTCCCTGGGAAAGATAACCCCATTGCCACTTTATACTTGAGAAAACGATTGTGTTTAAGTCAACTGCATTTGTTTGTGAACAGGTGAACACTGAAAATAACCTTCTGAAAGTGTGGGGTAATGCTTTGGATTTAAGCCTTCCTGGAACTAGTACAGTTCTGCTTTGGAAAGCCAAAGACTGTGCGTGTGTTCATCCCTTGTCCTTTGAGAGCTGCGTGTTGGCTTACAGTTAGAGGGTATGGTCTACTTAACATTGCCGTGATTTTAATTTCTTCATTTATTGAAAAAACCGGCCATATGACCTATTTCTGATGCTATTGGAGGTCAATAAAATTTTATGTTCTTAGGAGAGGTGAGCCTGTAGTCAGAAATACACATAATGTTAAAAGATTCTATAAACAACTCTTAGTTCAGGTTCCTCTTAATTGAATCTCCAAGGTACCTATAAGTCCCCCAAAGTGCTAATGTGAATGGAAACCAGAGTAGAGAAAGGAAGAGTTTAATTAATTCTACTGACAGCATCCTCTATGTTCAGCTCCATAGGAATATTTGGCTGCTGGTCCCACAGTACTGGGGCTTCTTCAAAGGTTGTTCAAAGGGGCCTGTCCCAGTGAGGACTCAAACCTTCAACTTCATTTGTTGGACAGTAATTATTTTCCTAAGAAAGAACAAGAATAAAGACAGATTCAAAATTGTTTTCCCTATTTGTTTTTAGCAATTCGACATATTTGGATTGTTGACGAGAAAAAAAAATACCATCCTCAGCCTATATGAGTTTGTCACCTGGTAGGGGATTATTCACATGAGTTACAGTAGTACTTATGTTTGCCTGGTAATGCCTTCCACTATAACCTCTCCCAGGAAGCTCCTCCCTGCCTATCTTGCTCTTGGTTCATTTTACAGAGTTGGAAATTAAAGAGTTAGGAGTATAGTGAGAATAAAAAGACCCATGCCAATCAGAGAAGGCCATTAAGCCATGCAGCATGAGATCTGAATTCTAACCTTGTGGTTTGATAGAGCTTTGAAATCTCTGGCCAGTCAATAATGGTGTTGGACAAAAATCACTGCTTCCTGAGACCCAAAGGGTTTTTTAAAGATATTCCAAGGAGCTCTGCTTTCTTGATATTTGATATCATAGTTACAAGATTTTATCTGAACATAGTCATACTATACAAAGAAGTTTTAAAGAGTAAGCTATGTTTTCAGATACTTTCAAATGGTTAGAATGCCCTAGGCAGGTTATTTTACAATGGTCTCCCTGAGCCCCAGATTCTAACATTGGAGACCAGTAACTGTAATCATTACATTCCTTTTGGATACTGATGCTTAGTTGAGGTTGAGTGAGGATATTCCATACAAATAGCCTCCAGGCTTATCTACCTATAGGGTAATAGGATAGGGTATGGTGTTACTGGGTATAAAATCTGTTATTGTTATTTAATTAAATAGACTGTAGGTGCCTTTAGAAATGATACAGCTGACTCTGTTGTATATGCCCTAAACTAGGAGTTCCTCTTTAAAGTAACCACTGTATTCTGTCAACTTATAACTGTGTATTTAAAAACATCTTGATAATCATATCTTCACCCTCTTATGTTTATTGATCATATCTTTCCCAACAATTGATCATTCCATACCTAAATAAATAGTGATACTCTTGGCTGTGGTGGCTCCCAGAGAAACAGCCAAAGTGAGATGGCAGCGTCATTAGTTTCTCTGCCTTACCTCCAGAGTGCCCCACTCGCCAGAACTGCCAGATTCCTATGCCAAGATTCTTATGTCACTCATCTTCTTGCTGTACCAGAAGTCTTTAGTTGACTTCAGAGAGTTAACTTCTCTAGTCCTCACTCAGACCTTTAGAAAATTAGCAGATTGAAATCAAGGGACTTTACAGATACAACTGTAAGACTCTGTGAATGTTTCCTTACTTCACAGAATGATTAAATGGAAAACAAAGTCTCATTTTCTTCAGGCTCCTAGGTCATTCTTTCTACTTCTGATTGATCTTTGTGCATAAAAATACCAGTGAGTGATGACTCTGCTGTCACGCTATTCCCTACATTTCATCTGTGATCTATAGGAGAGTTAGTGGGAGCTGAGTGATAGACCCGAGATCATCTTACAGCACAGACTTAGTCCTTGGCTGGCAATTCAAGCGCAGTGGAAATTAACACACAGTAGAGAAAGGTGTAGTCCCTATTCTTGGTGAAGGTTTAGCAGTCATCTAAAGTTGTGCCCACAAGTAACTGCAAACACAGAAAAGGTCTAAGTGTCAGCTACTTCAGGCAAAATTGTTGCATTTGAGATGTTTTATTTTTAACTCTCAAAGTAAATCGCCTCTCAAAGTAAATGCCATGCTGGGGTTAATGTATTTGCTCAGACTAATTCTACATTGTACCCCAAGACTACGGTGGTCCTCTGAATATCTCCTTCAAAACATAGTTGGGATTCTAAGAGTTCTTTAGAAAATGGCTTCCATCCTTTCCTTCAAAGATATGTGTGGGTGTCTTACGCACATACCAAGGAAGAAAGTTGCATCCAATAAGGGGACTGAATTGAGCACCTGGGAGAGCCAATTTTGTCCAGAGAAAACAGACTTTTAGAGTTGTCAGAAAGGTGGGAACGTACAGCCAGCAGCCAACCATATCTCTTTATCAGTTTATTCCCTCACTTTCTTCTTCTCTCAGCGGTTTGATGTGAGTGCTTCTCTGTGCCTGGTTTGTTTCAGATGCCTCAGGAACAGTACCCACACCACAGGAGCACCATGCCCAGCTCAGAGGGGCCACACATATACAAAGTGGGGATTTACGGCTGGAGGAAAAGATGCCTGTATTTCTTTGTCCTGCTCCTCATGATTTTAATCCTGGTGAACTTGGCCATGACTATCTGGATTCTCAAAGTCATGAACTTCACAATTGTAAGTAAAACTGTATACATGTATTAGCTCTCACTGAAGGAAAGGGAAGCGTGGAGCAAGACAGCAAAGGAATGTGGGAAAGTGGTATTCTCTGGCCCGGCATTTGAGTTCAAGTGAATGTCTGGTCAGGTCAAGTATGAACACCAACATCTGTCTAGCCTCAGTCTGTCTCCAAGCTAAGATTCCAAATTTAGAGGCATTTCTGTCGCTTAAGGTATCTTGTCTGCCTTCCCTCCGTCATGATAATGTTTCTGCTTTCTATAGTCTTTGACCACTTAAGGAAACAATTCAGAAGGAAATGAAAGATAAAGTGAAAGTATTTCTTTTCACCAATTTTAGTAGCAATGATGAATCCTTTCCTCAGGCAAGAATTGTTTAAGTAGAGCTGAACTTCAAGAACCATCTCAGAATGAAAGCAAGCAAATTACACCTGTCTGTCTGTCACTGGGGTTCACAGAAAATCTCTAGTTTGGGGAGGGATGTATTTTCTGCTACTGCATGGGTTAGATGGATATGAGAGGAAACCAGCTATATGTCCTTGCTTTGTGTCATTGTTCCTTTAAAGAGATATATGTGTTTTGATGGAACCCTTGTTTCTGGTCTTCAGGTTATTATATAGATCAGGCACTGACTTGATGAAACTCAAGTGCAAAGAAGACTGTCACAAAATAATGTGTGTATTCTGAGGTCTTTTTAATTTAGTGATTTGAGTCTGTAGAATCAATATAATTAACTTACTAATGAGAAGGTCACAGATGCTAATATGCTGCCCTGGAAATATATTTTCTCATTCTGATGTCAAAAGTTAATGAACAGGCAATCAAACAACTCCTTATTGATAAAGAAATGAAGTCATAACAAAGTGAAATAGTAAGATTTTCCTGGGACAATCCCAAATGTGAACATTGATATTTATGGCATTTTTGAATCATTAAATTTATTTTTTGTGCTTGGCTTGCTTGGGCAGCATCTGCTGGTTGGTCTCTTTTTTTTTCTTCCATCTTTCCTATCTGGAAATGACTCACCTTGATGCTTTGTGGCTGATTTTATTCATCTTACGTTATACTTACCTCTCCAGAGGACAAGTACTTTCATGTGTTAGATTTTTATGTAAACATCCTCTGTTTGTCTTTGTCTATCACTCACAGTGGTGCTCCTTGGAACTTGGGTTAAACGTGGTGTCTAAAACCAAGGCTAGAGATACTGCTGCAGGCTTAAGAATGGATCATTCTTCAAAACTCATAGTTTAATTTCAGAAATATATAATCAGAAGTTGCCCTAGTGCTCCTTACTCTGTCTTGAAGGAAAATGTTTCAGTTACTTTATAGAATACAGAATAGCCTCCTGTATTCAACTCTGGAATACAGCACTGGTAAATTTCCATGTGGCTGCTGTGAGTCCCAGGTCATCTGTTCTAGAGCGTTGAAACACATGATCTGTTTGTAGATGCCACTCAATACATACATTTTGGACTGTGCTGTTCTTTATGAACATGCAAAGTTAGGAGAAATGTTTGAGTAAAGAGAAAAGCACAACCAGATTATATCTAGACCTTGCAAGGGAGGCTGTGATGGAATAGAGAAAGTTTCTAGCAATTTATGTATGAGAGGTGGCTTTTACCCTGTTTGGTTTGCTTTGAAGTTCGGGTGATTACAATTGGCCTTTGTTGACTTGCATATTTCATAGTGTTCTTAAATTTAACTTGCAAAAATGTATAGACTGAAATAGATTTCACACTGCAGTATTAAACATGAGAAGAAAAGCACTTAGGCATAGCGTGGAGAGCAATAACTCAAAGGGTAGAACTTATAAACCTTGCCTATGAGTTGGTGTGTCAGGGGTTAAAAGATAATTTGGAAGAATTTGTGTTTGTGGCTAGTGAGAGAGTTAGATGGTTGGGCTCTGAAAGTGTGATAGCATTTGTGACTTCTCCAGTGGAGAAGAAGTCTATAGCTGAGGACTCACATCCCTCCTGTGCAGCTGGAGGCTAGACACTCTAGTCCCCCATTTTCGTGATTTTTATTTGGTCTGACACCCAGCTCTGAAATTGAAGAGATTTAGGGACTGTGATGGAAAATAAGAGCTCAAACTTTGGTAGCTTCAATATTAAGCAAATATGACTAGTAGAGTATGCTTCATGTAGCAAGAATTAAATACAAAAATATAGAGAACACCACTTGCCCTGTGCACATGTGAGCTTGGAAAGCGGTGTGACATTGAGGTAATAATCTATATGAAATCAACTATTTCCTGTAGTTAACTAAATTGAGTGCCACGTTTCAAGTCCTTAATGCTTTACCGCACCAACTACTTACTGCAGTGAGAATAATGCCACTATTAGTCATAATTGGTGCTTTATAACAGTAATGCATTTGAGCAAATAGAACTCAAGTATTAGAAAATTGCTCTTGCCCTGCAAGTTAAAAGTATATTTTATCCATCCGTCACAGCATAAAACATTCTCTTAGAATTATAATTCTATGGCACAAATAATAATTTACTGACAATAAAGATCTTTCAAAAACAGAATGAGGTGTTAATCAATGTTCTACTGGAGATTAGGAGATGAGAAAGCAGCGGGAATCAATGAGGTGGCTGCATCATTTTATGAAGGGCTTTTAAACATTATCAGCCAAAGAATGCTTGTCTTATATGCTTGAATTGTTCAAAAATTGGGCTTTGGGAAATTTTACATTATAATCAAACCCCCAGAATACAACAAACTAAGAGGCTCATTTCATTTCTGAGGACTTAGTAATTTATCCAGCATTGAACACTGTCGATGTTTGATTTGGAGTCAGAGTTGTGTTCTGCTCAACCTAAAGGTACAAGGCCTGTGGAAGAGCTGTTGCTATGACAACCTGAACTTACCAATGGGTGTCCCTTGTTTAGAAATAAATCCAATGATAAACAGTTTTGATTTCCTCTGATTGTGCTGGAATACCCTAGTGCCCATGACTGGTCAAGAGAGTCTGACTCCAATTCTCAAGTGTCTTCTGCTTTGGAAAATACTTGCTTTCCCAATATTAGTACACCTAGAAATCAGACTCTCTCTCTCTCCAAGCACACTGTGATATAAAAGGAAACTGATGTTTCTATTCTGCGCTAGGTACTGTGCATAACACTTACATTTTTCATTAGATTTCCAAAACAATTATATAAATGAAATAGTTTTAATCTTTTGCAATAAAAAAGAACCCACAGTCCTTTGTAATAAAAAAGAACCCCCGCTTTAGAGTAGTTAAGTGACTCAGTGAAAGATAATATAGCTAGTGAGCCTGAAAGGGGTGTTTAACTTCAAAGTCCACCAAATAACACCCACTATCCCTCGTTGCTTTGTGATAGGGCTCTTCAGTAACATTCTGGATCTTTGGAACTGGCGCCTCAATCTTTGTTTGCTCTCTGGTGTCACAATTTCCTTTGCCACCTGAGGAATTATGTGGAATTTTCTGCTTAGAGTTGACCATGGGCAAAGTTCAACTTCACTTGATTGGCACTGGTAGTGGATTATCTTCTTTGGGTACTGCCCTCCCTTTGGTCACCTTGTGATGAAGTGCCCATCTCGTGTGCCGTATGTTAGCTTGAGGGTCCTGTCCTCATTTCAGTTGTGACTTAAGCAGCATCTACCACAAAGGAAGGCTCAATGCTGACCACAGAATGTCACCAGAGGTCCCACACAATAGTGTAGTTATTGAGGTTTCGGGCTCTGGAAGCAAACATTCTAATTATAGTTCTTGCTTCTCACCATGTGGCCTCTCAGAAATTGCAGAACTCTGTACTACCATTTCCCAGAGGTCACAGCAGGACATAACTCACAGATTGTTGTGAATGTTAGAGAGGGATTGGTGGTAGTGTTTAGAGTACAGCCTGACAGACACATACTTTATCAAACATATATATATATGTTTGATGCCATCAGCATAGTTTATTTTACAGGCTCCATCTATTCTCTGGTACTACTGCCATTCATAAATAGAGCCTAACTTAAAAGTTATAACATATCCAAGTTAGACTATCTTAAAACTTTTTTGTCAGCTTGGCGTAAGTCAGGGTCATCTGGGAAGAAGGAACTTCAGTTGAGAAAATGTCTCTATTGAATTGGTCTAAGACCAGTTTATGTGAGTTCTCTCGATTCATGATTGATATGAGAGGTCCAGCTTGCTGTGGATAGTGCCACGCCTGAGCAGGTGGTCCTGCCTTATATAAAAAAGCAGACTGAAGAAACCACAGAGAAAAAACCATAAGCAGTGTTCCTCTGTGACCATTTCTTGAGTTCCTGCTTTAGGTCCTGCCCTGACTTCTCCCATTGATGGACTGGGAGTTGGAAGTAAAAGCTAAACAAAAAAACAATAAATAGACAGAACACCATGTTTTCCCAGTTACTTTTGATAGTGGTATTTATCCCAGCAATAGAGAAAAACTAGAACATAGGACATCACACACTTTAAAACAAGAGAGAGAGAACAATAACTTGGGTTTGAGATGGCAGACTAGTGATGTGAACACAAGCTAACTGACTGCAGCTCCTGTCCTGTTAGTGAGCTTGATACACTCGGGGGCAACAAAGAAAGCCCTAGCTTGAGTGTCAGGGGTTAATGACTGGCCATGCTCTATGTAACCTAGATCCTTAGAACACAGGCAGGAGCTAAGTGTTTCAGCCCCCATGTCTTCCAAGGCGGACTTTGGCTTGGACATTGCCATTCTGTATTTTGCTTTTTGCCATAGCATGAAAAGTGTCTCTCTACAGAACACTCTTGCTTCTGCCAACACATTTCAGGAGCCAGTTCCTAAGATCATAGCCTTGAAGACCTTCCAACTAGTGCAGTATTGATCATCTCTTCTCCACACCGTCACTGAGCGTTGTACTTATTAAGCAGCAAGACTGAAAAGGTGTAGGAGTCATTGATAGCTGGCATGAGCTCTTGACCTAGTAACTGTAAAACTAGATGAAAAGGGAACCATGGAGTCTCCTGGTCAGACATCCTCATTTTACAGATGATAGAATCAAGGGGGGGGGGTCACAAAACCTTCTGACCTGACTCCAGCCCTCCATTTGCCCTGGGAACTTGTCTGGAACAAAGAGCATAGTCTATTCAATTTTTAGCTTCATCCTAGTGGCTTCTGTAGAGCCAGCTTTCAGGGTGTGTTCAGTAATTGTAAATTTCCCTCTTGTTCATGTACAGAAGGAACACCAAAGCCAACTACCCAGTCATGTGATATCACGGTAGTATATGGCTCTCCTGACTGTCTCTTCACTGACCAAACTTACAGACTCCATAAAATAGGTTCATTAATGTCTATTTATTTAATAAAATTTTGTATAGAATTTACTTCATAATGTTCCCATAATATTCATAAAAGCACTAAAAGACAGGCACCCATTTTATCCATGTGTAATAGATGAGAAAGTCAAGGCATGAAGTACAGCCACTAAGCCAAGGTCACACAGTCCAGTGAATGGCAAAGCTAGGATGGCCTTGGAGAGAATCTGACTCAGAGTACAGTCTTAATCAGTACACAGTGCTGCCCATTTTCCAAGGGCTATTTTTCATGAAGACAAATTGAATTTGTTCAGTGTGATGTCTCAAAGATGATTTATTCACCCTAAAGTAAGATAAAGATCCACTGAGGGTCAGAAGAAGGTATTCTAATACTTGCAAATTGGACACACTGTAAAACAGGGAAAGCTGGGGGGAATGGACAGTGACTTCCATAACTCAGGCCTGTGACACCTCATCTGTTTTGGGAGGGCCCACACAACTTTGACCTAGTCAAACTAACTCAAGCAGAGGGGAATGAGGATACACAGCAGCAGGAAGGAGAGGGGGAATCTATCTTTGGGGAATTCAGGATGCCAGTTAGAAGTTGGGCGAGGCTCCTGTCAGTGGGACCGTGGCTTCTTCAGGTATGCCCCTCTGCTGGCATTCCTAAACCAAGGCCATCAGACTTGCCTGGAGAAACCCACGTAAGGCATGGTTTTCTCCACTCTTCCCATGCTACTGGTGAATTCTTTATCTATGTTTTCTGTAGAGTTATGACGTCAGTTTGCATCTGACTTTGATAACCCTGTACGAGAAGCCATTCCCCTTTAGTCTTCACCTCTCCCCATCAAAGTCTCTCCTTATTGCTCAAGTGACATCGAAAAGAACAGTACAGTCCCTAGAAGCCTTGCATGTCCCAGTGAGGTTGGCTTGCATGCCCATAGAAGCAGGCTCATGCCTTAGCCACCATGACTTGGGAAGCCAAAGTCACCTGCTTATAGACACCTGCCCCTTGAGCAGCAGGATATGGATACCCGTCCCCTCATCAAGGTCAGATTTAAAAATCTTGCCTACATTTGATCTTCTGTCCATGGATGTGTGTGTGTGTGTGTGTGTGTGTGTGTGTGTGTGTGTGTGTTTTATGACAAGCTCTGCTATCTGTCTTCTCATTCTTTCTCTGAAGTCTTCTCAGCTTGAATCTGCACTCCCTTCTTTGTGTTTGGCTTTACCTGGTGTCAGAAAGCAGGAGACATGCGCACTGTTTATGTTTATTTTCCTGATTGTTTCCCCTGTTCAGAGGTGAGTACAGAAGGCAGTTATTTAAACTCTTCATCTTCTCCCCACAGTTCTGAGCATACATGTTGCTTAGCACATGCGAGACAGTTTATTTATAGAAGAAATGAATGAGGCAATGTTATGACAAGACAGACACTTTAAGTTGAAATGTATAAAGCCAGGTGAATAGAGTTTTATATGACTTTTGAAATGAAGTATTGGTTGATTTACTGAGAGAGACAGATAATAAATGAAATGAGTGCTTGAATTTGATTATGAAAAGGGTATTCTTAATGTAAGAATTCCCTCCCCTGTATCAACTGCCTGCTACATTTTAATTATGCAAGGAAAGCAACAATGGAGTGTGAAATATATTTGAAGTGGGATATTTCATTCTATTTAACAGACAGATTTGCTCAGCAAATGGAAGACAGTGATGCTATTGTTGTTTTATTTTTCATTTAACACTGTCAATGTATTGAGTGTGTGAGTAGCATCCACATGAGTGTGTATTCTAGCATCACTTCAGGACAGGGAAAGACTTCCCAGGCTGAGTTCATCATCCATTCATCTCTGGTACCTTCATGATTTGGTCATTTTTTTACCTATTAATTCAAACCCATCTGTCTGAAAACTTGCCATGCAATACCGTCTTAAACATCACGGAAATTTGAATGCAAAAACAAAACCAAAAACATCCCTCCTATTCAATTTCCCGTCAGTTAAAGGGTATGACTCAATGATGTCATATTTAATTTTAAGGTCTTTGAAGTATTTTCAAGAATGTAGGTAATGCCTACATTAAAAATACCTCTTCATAATCAAGTTCATGCACTCATCATTTATGATCGTCTACCTCAATATATCAACCAATATGAGAGAAGAATTTGGCATTGTAATTGTTGCCAAAATGGTTGTCTATCAATCTCAACCTATCTTTCTGTCTCTCTCTCTCTCTGTGTATGTGTGTGTGTGTGTGTACAGGTGCATATATGTGTTCATGCATGTAGAGCCTAGAGAATAAACGTGAATGTTCTTCATCCTTGTTGTATTTTAAAACATCTCTCATTGGCCTTGAACTCACAGAAGAAGCTAGGTTGGCTACCCACCAGTGGAACAGTGGAACTGCGATTGCATACAACCACAGGATACATATTACACAGATTTTGGGGAACTGAACACTGGTCCTCTTGCTTATTGGACAAGCACTTCATTGACTAAGCTGTCTTCCCAAACTTGTCAGTTAGTATTTCCTGAGCAGAGTGTTTGCACACTGTATCACATGTTCTGTGGAAACTAAAGATTGTGATAAAATGGTGTCTATGTATTTATGTGTTCATATGTGTCTACACATATGTAGGTGCCTAAGGTCATGTGTATGTCTGTGTGGAGGTCAGTGTCAGGTATCCTTCTCAATTGCTGTCCACCTTATTTGTGTACCTATGTACATGTGCACATAAGCATGAAGGTGTGCATACACATGGGTATATGCACACAGAGGACAGATATAGATATTGGATGTCTTCCCCAGTCACTGTCCACACTGATTTTTGAGACAGTATTCCTCTTGAACTTAGAGCTCACCAATTTGACTAAACCATCTGGCCAGAAAACCCCAAGGTTCCTCATGTCTATACTGCCCCAGTGCAAGAATTACCTACCATGCCTGGATTTTGTACATGAGTCCTTGAGCCTAGTTACTCATGCTTATACTGCAGCAGCTAAACCATCTCCCCAGTACCCTAATGTGGTCTTACACTTCAGTAGTTAGCTCATAGTTTACTAGGGATAACTACAGCATGATTCTGTGTTGTAGACAGAATGACATGTCTTTTAAAGAAGCACGGGAGAAGGAAGACTCAGCTAAAATTAGAAGGGATTCAGACAACTTCTAGGGTATAGATTCGCAGGATGGAGGAAATGTTTCCAGGGGGAGTCAAAAGCAGAGACAGCAGCAGGACTGGCAATTGGAGTTGCGTAAGTTAGAAGGAGTTGGGAAGTCTCAGACAAGTTAGAAGGAGTTGGGAAGTCTCAGACAGGAAGTTCAAGTGTGGGGCACCAAAGTGGGGTGGGAGGGCAGAGAGCAGGGGCTGGTCAACATTGTGAGCCAAATAATGCAAATTCCACACTTGAGGTTAAGCTGGAAAGACTCCAGTTCCATTGATGAACAAATCACTTTGCAACATCTCCCCATTATAGGGATAATGCTCATGACCTTTGACACTTCCTAGTTTCCATTGACTGCAAACTAGATTTTTTTTTCTGTCCTATAATTGAGGAAAATAATGTTGGAAAATCTTCCTGGAAACATTTCCTCCCTTATGTCTCATGCATGGAATTTTAAGTTCTTACAGGCTCCATTACTGTGAACTCCAAATAACCCCAATCAGAAGTTGGGGCCCCATCTCAGGAATTTGTCTCTCTTGCTGAGGCATTAAGTGATCAGATGAGGAAAGTTGCAATATCAAGGGCATGTTATTATAAATAGCAGGAGGGCAAAGCTGAGCTTTCTAGACTGAAGTGACCCCATCTACTAAGGAACCCACATGTTATAACATTAAAAGTCCATGTTCTCAATCACACTAGCTTCATTGCAGATATTCAAAAGGTATATGTAGTTTGTAGGTGCCATATTGGGAAACATATTGCCCCAGAAATTCCTTTGTTTCAAAAGTGGTCTAGTCCATCCTACATCTTAGGTTGGTCTTGGGCCACATCCTGAGACCTGTGAATAAAGCTGTTTTGCTTCATTTTGTGTTCTTCATGATTTCTGAGACCTGGAGCTATGGTTTAAGTTAGGAAAAGAAAGAAACAAAAGTGAATTTAATGGAAAGATAAGAGATTTTCTCAGAATTTGGTTGTGGGAGGATCAGAAGTAACAACTGTACCAGTAGTATCTTGTATCTTTGCCTTCATGAATCCTCTGTCTTTTCTCTTTCCTTCAGTATTCCAAACTAACAAGGTCCTGAGAATGCCTGTGAAAGCCAGGTGGACCTTCGGAGGGCAAAGACCTATATGACAAAGAGCAGGTCTGCGGCTGTGCTCTAAAGTTTATTCTGATTATCTCTTAAGTATGCAGTGTGGGCCACATGAACTCTAAGGTCCTCCAGGATCACATAGTTTCCATTTTTAGCAATGGTTTTCCCACACTCCCTGACTGAGAATGAGAGTGATATAATCATTTTTATTTTCTGTGGAAGCATGTGTGCATAGTTCATGTCTGGGGGAGTCTGTGCCTGATCCTTCTGTCTGCTTTGGCAAAGATTCAAGACACTAAATGCTAGGGAATATAGATGCTATGCCTTCCTATTCTGAATTTTAATTTACTCACTTATTTAAAGAATGGTTAGTTGGGTGGCCTGTTGCTATACAGCAAAGTGCCCTAAATTTTTTATGGCTCAATACAGCCTCAACTTATTTTCCTATTGTTTCCACAATCTGCATAAAGCTCACTATTTCCTGATATCAAACAATTGACCTGGTCTCTAAGGCTGGAGATTACTCAAAGTGCCAGGCTAGACTCATATTTTAAGTATACTTATTTATGTGTAAGTGGTTGCTGCTGAGTTGGCTGGGATTTCCCTCGCCAAAATACCTACACATGACACATTACTAGGAATTAATTTGGAATTATTCTCAGTGGGGCAGCTGGGCTTCATAATATAATATTCCACTTAGGTTAGAAAGAAAGAGCATCACAATGACCTAGACTGGGAAGTCAGCAGCATCATTTCTGCTTTGTTGAAGGCACAGACCAAGAGCTGTTTCAATGCACGGAGAGAACACATACTTACCCATGTAGGAACTGCATTCTTAGAAGAATAGATTGAAATAGAAAGCCATGATGGCTGAAATGGTTAAATTCTGGGCTACTTCCTGGAACCTGTGACTGTTACCTAATTTGGCAAAGGATGTTAATGTTCCTAAATTAAGGATCTTGAGATAGGATACACATTTTCCTTAGCTGTTGGGGCAGGGGGTCTTAGTTCATGACTAGAATTCTCCTGACAGTGAGGCAAATGAAGTGAATAAATAGACTTTTATCTATTT